>CM076579.1:1614224298-1614356117 GCA_034641835.2 Pinus albicaulis
GTTCAGTTACCTATTTGATCGTTAACTATGTTATACCTCATATATCTGCATAGTGTTCCCTGAATCTTCATTCGCTTATATATTAGAAGCTCCAGTAATTAGTCTGAAAAAAACTTGACCTCTAACAATTTTAGCAATTTTGATTTCTATGTCATATTCTTGTAGAGTAGGGACCCAATTTTCTCTTTTCTCTCCTAACTCTTTTTGAATAAGTAATTGTCTCACTACTGGGAAAGGGAAAATTACTTTAGTGTGAATTTTCAAAAGAAAAGGTCTAAAATGCACGATGGACTTGAAAACTACAAAGGCATGTTTCTCTACCTCTGAATAATTTATATTTCTCCTTGAAAATTTGAGCTAAAGAAAGAGATAGGTGTCTCTATTTTTTTATCATTGAGTTTTGTTAACACTGCAACATAGGATAATTCGGATGCAAAGTATATAAAGTAAATTGATCAAAAATATTGGTAGTTGTCAAAGAGGGATCATTGATAATAGCTTGTTTGATTGACTAAAAGGATTCCCTTTCATTACGTCCCCATTTGAAAACAATTTGAAAAAAATACGAAACAAATATTTTAACAAAACTAAAATATCCAAGTAAATATTGCATTGATTTTTTATTATGTGGTAAAGGGAATTCAGAAATTTCCTTGATTCTTTCTGGGTCTATGCAAATTTCTTCCTCAGATATAATAAATCCTAGCAGTTTTGCTTCGCTGAGAGCAAAGAATGACTTCTTGGGATTTAAATAGGTTCCATACCTTTTACATATTTCAAATATCTGCTTTAAATCATGGAAATGATTGTTCCTTTTCTTAGGATATATAGTTATATCATCCAAGTAAATAACTACATTTTTATTAATCACACCTCTGAAGGAAATGTCCAACTCTTTGGAAGGTTGCTCCTGCATTTATTAATCCAAAAGGCATTTTTTGGTATGCACAAGTTCCCCATTTAGTTCGAAAGGTAGTTTTTAACCTATCATCTGGATGTACAATAATTGGGTTATATCCTGAGAAGCCATCTAGAAAAGACATAAGTTCAAAACCATCTACTAATTATAAGATTTTCTCCATCGGTGGAAGTGGAAAATTGTCTTTCTCACATGCTTTATTCAAATTTCTAAAGTCAATACAAATGTGAATATCACCATTCTTATTTCTAAAAGGTACCATGTTTGAAACCCATTTATAATGCCTAACTGGAAAAATCATTTTGCCTTTGAGGAGCTTATTCAGTTTTCTTTTGATTCGATTCTAAGTTTAGATGAATTTTCCTTAGCTTTTTCTGAACAGGTTTAACATCAGGTATAATTGGAATATTATGTTGAATGATGTAGGTATCATAAGTTCTCAAATCTTCATAATGTTGGAAATTGGATAAACCAACGCACTTCATTCGTTTCGTGACATGGAATAACTGCCTCTCATGGATCCGTATCTCTAGCGATGCGATCGTTGACTAAACCCTGAGAGTTTTGGTCTAATGATAATCATGATTCCCAACAAGTGGTATAAAACAATTCTCCCCATGCGTTTCGTGACATGGCCTAACTGCCTTTCATGGATCCTTATCTCTGGCGATGCGATCATTGACTAAAACCTACGGGTTTTGGTCTAACGACAATCGTGATTCCCAACACATTACTCCAAGAAAAAACATTTTTGTATCTTTTCAACAGATGAATGAATGATAATATCTCATCTGATGATATTCCAAGGCCTAAATTGATGTTTTGAGGTTTAATATTGTCCCAAGGTTTTCCAATTCAAACCTAAAAGTTGAACTCTGAAATTTATAATTAGTAACCCTTTTAAACCTATCTTTTAAGACATACAAATATTCAAGTTTTACAACAGTCTTGGGAAGATAATTTTCCTCAATTGATTGATTCAACTATTTATCATGCTCATATTCATCAATTAATTGGTCAGTATATGACCCTTTAGATGTTAAAAATCTTAAGTTTTCTTCATCATCATTGAACACACGCCAATTATTCTTATTGTCAGGAATAGATGGGCGAAAAATCAATTCAATAGAAAACCTATCTGGCCTATAATATTTAGGTGGGATGAGCTTGGATGCGACATTGGCCAATAGGTAAACGCTAGAATTTTGGAGTCTTGGAATGGGAGAGATGTTAAATGCTAGAAAATTTGAAGTGAGAGTTTGAATGATAGATTGGTAATGCTTCAAATGACTAGAGACACAATGGATGGTGTTTCTCACCAGTTTTATAACAATTTCAGAGTCTCCAAACACCTGAAGGTATTTTACATTAAGGCTTATCACTTTATACAAACCCTGAACGAGTGCTTCATATTCAACAATATTATTAGTGCATTCAAGTTACAATATGCATGCTAACATTGTTTTTTATCCTTCAGGATTTATTAAAATGCACCCTACTCCTGCACCATCATTAGCTTTGGAACCATCAAAATATAGAATCCAAAAAAAATATTTAGCTACTGGTTTATCTACAATATTTACACATCTAGATGAGTCTTTCTGTGAAATTTTTAAAATTTGAGAGGTGAAAAAATTGGTTAAGAAAGGAGATTCATGTGCATTAAAACTGCACAAAGAGTATTCAAAATAATAGTTCCCCAAGGATATTTTTTGTGAAGACCACCGGTTCATTTTCTTCATCCAAATCGGTTATTGAATCTTTCATGTGCTTTTCTCAGTCAATCTGAATTTGATTGGGTTTACCATTATAAGGAAGCCACATATGACACCATTCTGTAGAGAAATAACCATGCAAATTCTCAGGTAAAAGTCAAGAATATCAGTAACAATTATATCAATGATTTGACACACTTTTGAATTGGAATAAAGTATTATGAGAATATAATTCATTTCCCCCATTAATTTGACTTTGGTTCTGTCAAGTTGAACAATATGAACAAAAGAATTTTGGGGCGAAATATTTAGTTTAAGACAAACTAAATAAGGCACTATATTTGATGATTCCCCAGAGTATACTAAGCAATTGTGAAAATTTTTATTAAAGATCTCAAAATTCAAAATGAAAGGGGGATTATGGTAATTTGACCTATCTCTAATTAAGATAGCATCGGTGGAATCATTTCATTTTTTTTTCTAAAGAATTATTGGGAGGTTTTTCCTTTCCTTTAGAAGGTTTAGAAGTAACAACAATAGGTAAAGGGGATGCAAGGACATCATTCAACTCCTTAAGTAGAAATTTATGTTGTTTCTTAAGTTTACTTACTTCATATAAGGAAATATTAGCTTTAAACTTCTTTATGTATTCTACTATATTATATTCTATTGTGTCAGAGACAACCACAATTTTAGATGTAGATGGATAATTTGAAGAAGATGGAATTAAATCAGAAGATGTAGAAGGGAATTTTTTAATTGTACCTTTGTACTTAGCAGTAGGAGTAGAGGATTTCTACTTTTGAGTTGATTGTGATGAGTTTACAGGCCCCATACTCCTTATGCTAACCAGTAACACTTCATTTTCCTATTCATTATCAGATGTGGGAAGAATAAAATCCCATAATCCATGAAATTCAACTAATTCTTCTTCCTATGAATCATCGGTAGATAATGTTGCTTCTTCTTCATCCTTATCCCAATCAGATTCAACATTAGATATGATATTTGGAGGCTGAGATTTTGATGTTTGAGATTTCCTAAAAGGTTTGGGAGGTTTCTTATAAGATTTAATTACCTATTTATTGATTTCCACCATTTCATTTGACATGAATTTAAGGTATTTTTGTAATCCTTCTAGATCAAAAGTATCTTTAGGAGTTTTCTTCTTTGATTCTTATTTGAAGGTGACTTTCTTAGTCTTTATTTCTTATTGAGTGGTTTTATTTTCCAATGCAAGTACCCTTTTCTCCACAGATAGGTCTTCTTTCATGTTTTATACTAAAGTGGCTTTATTAGCCTTGTCTACAAAAATCACGATATTGGAGGGAAGAGAGGAAATGTACCATTCAATTTGTACATCAACACCAGGTTTTGAGGTAACAGGAATTTTGTTTAACAATTTGTTGAATTTGGAATTGAAATCTTTGATATTTTCACTTGAGTTTGCTTTTATATTGGAGAGATCATTTATTAGAGTGGTAGTTGTGCGATCATCACCAAACTTAGTCAAGATTTGTTCTTAAAATTTATTTGAGTCATTAATAGATCTTAGTGGTGATAAAAACTACCATGAACCTACAGATCCTTCAAAGGTATAAGGAAATAATGTAACTACATAATCTTCTTCTTCTACTTCATTGATATTAAATTATGGATAGCATAAAGTTATGGAGGTGTTCTTCAGTAGGGAGTCCATCATCAGGTTTGAACTTAGGCATCCATCTTTAATTATGCTTAGGTAGAGGATGGAGAGGTGTTTTCATTTGAACATCTCCTGGATTATTCCATGGTTTGTTCACCATTATATGAGTTTAATAAGTGGAAGAGGAAGTAGAAGTTCCAAATGTTAATGATGTGGTAGAATAAATAACCCTTGAAATAGCACTGGTTCGAATAACACCAGTTTATTGTTTTTGAGGAATATGAATGGAAGAAGTGATTGGTTGAGAGGAAGAAGGTAAATAGAGATTAAATGAAGGTGTTTGAGGAGGTGAGGAGGATGTAATATCACTAGTAGATTTTTTAGTTTCTAAGGTAGGATTCTTCCTTCAGTGAGTATATAATGGAAAATCAAAAGGATTAATTCCAAGATTTTCACTTTGGAATCGAGATAATACACTAGGAACTTGTAAAGAAGAAGTTACACTTCCTTCTGAGAGTTCTGATTGAATAGGATTTTCTGTCGAAATATAAATCTCTTCTAATTTCTTGATCAAAATTTGGACTTTAGGTGACTCTTGAGTGGAATATTCAGGGATTGACTTAGGAAGTGTACTAGTATATTTCGTAGATGTTTCCACAACTTCATATCTAGGAGTGGGAGATCTTGAATGGGATCTTGAAGTTGTTGGGGATTTTGAAGGGGATTAACTCTTCTGATGGGCTTTTGATTTGGGATTAGACCTTGTTTCCATTCATAGTTATCAGACCCTCCTTTTAGTGCCAAAAATTTTGAAGGCTCGAAAATTGTTGCCTCAAAATTGGGGAAAACCACCTAGTCGGGAACTTAAAAGAAACTCCTTTTCTATTTGGAATGGTGACTCCGACTGGTGATAATGGGACCAGTTTACCTTTAAAATATAAGTGAATGAGTGTGAACTATAAATAGTGTAATGGATGTGATAAATGAAACTAAACAAAACTCAAGTATATATCTATCTATTTATATCCAAGGATAAGTCATATCTTTATATACGATTTCTAAAATATTTCCCCAAATACAAGATAATATAGATCATCAAGAACTCAAGAAGTGAACACAAATAAGATAATTAATTTAATTAAATAGTTAATTAAATTAATTGTTTAATACATATCGCAGAAAATATTTCATTGTTTCAGATATGCATTGAAAGATATAAATCTCACACATAAATAGTGAATAAATGCTTGACTATACTTAAATAAAAATTATAGAAAAACAATTTTAGAAATGACTATTGATCACATATAGACACAAAAATATCATAGAGATAATAGTACCCGACATATGAAAGCTCTTATCATGGGAAAAATAGCTATGGTTCAACCTTTCTATTCAGAAGATTCAAAAATTACATTAGTGCAAGCTTTCCAAAGCTTTCCTTACAAAAAACAGAACCCCTTTCTCATTGACATGAAAGGGTATTTATAGCTGAGAATTAAACTATAAAAATAGAAAATACATAAAATGTTGAGGTGTTTTAAACTAACTAGCCTTAAAATAAAACTTAAAGGACATAAATAATGAATGTTTCAACAGGATCATTAGGAATGAGAAGCTGACTGCCTTTCTATTTGTTGTCGCAATTCACATATATCAAACATGGGCTTTAGTTCACGGGGATGAGTTGGATTAATGTGAATTTGTCCCATGAACACAACATCTGAGAGTGGTGGAAGAAGATGAGAAGTGGAATTGGATAAGCACATTAACATTAGCCATTGGCTATGGGGTTTCACCAAATACTGCTAGTGACTCTCGAGATTCACCTTCGATAATTTATTTTTGTTGTCTTCCTTTTTTTTTACTAATCCTACGAAGACTTCATTAGTATTTTAAAATCAAGTAAAGCTCCAACTGGGCACTCTTGAATTAGATTTTAGTTAAAAATATTCTCAGTGACAGACTCAGTGAGGTTGCTTACAATGTCTCTTGCACTAAAAATGGCCATCTCTTCTTGTTTCAGCTGTATGTCCCAGTCTCTGAAGAGGATTTACTTATGTGATTTCTCTATCTTTGGGAGATTAATTTCTCTTCCTGCTGCATTGTCCTTCCATGTAAGATAATCAGAGATTTTCCCATCAATGTCATCAAAGTATGCCCTCAAATTAGACAATTGATTCATCAGTGAATCACTTGATTGGCATAGATCATTGATTATTCCCAGCTTTTGGAAAAATATTACTTGTTGTTGAGAAAGGAGAGTATTGAATTATCCTGCTATTTTCTTGAATTCTTCAATCTTTGGATTATCTTTTTGTTGGTCAATCCTAAGTTGTAGGTTTTTTATTTGAGTATATTTTGTTCTCATGTCAGCTTCATATTGTAGCTTCATGTCATCAAAGATATTTTGTAATTCTATTAGATGGACCTACCATTGTTGTTCAATGCTTTGTTTTTCATTTAATAGCTCCTGCTCTAGCTGTAGAATTATATCATATTTAAATTTTCTTAACTGATGTAACTTTGAATCCTTATCAATAGTGGTTATAGCATAGGCACCTACAAAGTGCGATAGTCTAGTGAGATCATCAGAAGGGTTTTCTTATGGATCTTTCCATACAACATAAATTGATATATCTCCAGGGACTAGTGCCTAGGATTGCTCTACCATTCTTCTTTATCATTGAATTCTCATTACAACCCTATATTTGGGACTGTAGAATACATCAAGAGGGGGTATTTCTTCAATTTGAGAAGAATTTCAGAATTTGGATGTGTCAGTATGATTTCTAAATCATCTGCGTTGACAACTTTTTCAGAAGCCCCAGTAGTGAGTGGGTTATTCTTAATGGTTTCAGGAGTATGAATTTTTTCCTTTTGAATTGGATTTTTCACCTCGTGCGATCCTGTATTATTGATTTCCTGATCAAACTAATTCCAAATTTTATCTAAAATGTTGCCAAAATGCATATCTTCGGTTTGTTGATCTGATGATTTGATTTTCTCTTTATCCTATTCCATATCGCTTTCTTTTGACGAAATTTTCAGAGCCTTATGAAGCTGAGAACTTGGTTGATAAATCCTTAATGATTCTAGAGGAAGGTTTTCTAACCTTTTGTTTCTATATTGTTTGAACTTGTTTAATTCCTCCAAATTCAAGAGGGCCTTTGCTAACTTTTCCACCTGTGTGTAAGCTTGGATTGATTTAAAAAAATCATCAAAATCATCAGGTTCATGTATGAACTGCCTTACTTTAACCTGCATGGTGAAATTATTTGTTATGTTATTTGGATCATACTGTCTGCTTGGAATAGTGGGAAAATTAAGACATTTTAATTGGTCAATTTTACGCACAAGGTGCTTGAAATTTTCCAAAGAAAATACTCCATAGTGAATAGGAAAATATGGCCAAATGGACTTCTTTGCTTCTTTCAGGGCTTTTTTAGGTTGTTCCCAACAGTCTGGTAGGAAACCTCCCGAGCTAAAAGCTTATCAGGGACATACAGTGGAAGAACATGTGGGTCGGCCAAACTGCCAAAAACTCTAACATAATTAAAAGACTCCTCCCCAAACCACTTTCCTATGGTTGTGAAACCATTGATGGATTCTTTGGATAGTCTGGGGGTTTTTTCATCAAAGACATTTTGAAATAATGGCAACATAATTCCATGGCATGCTTTATAGAAGTGTGGTTGTAAATTGAACTCCCATAAGATATTATGATAAATGTGAATAAGATTAGGGTCTTCTAGGGTCCATTTCCATCCCATGGATGTAAAATCAGAAGTGAAACAAACAACATCCATAATATATGCACTCATATAGAAATGGGCCACAATTTTTGTAGAGAAATTTCATTTTCTTCTGTAGCAAAATGATTTGGGTAGCTATTTCATTGGAAAAAATAGTGGCCCAATCAATTATATAAGCGTCTGACATGGTATCAATCAAAGGTACCCATTCAACTGAGAATTTTTGTGTTTTAGAATACCCAAATAATCTACACATTATAGTAGCAGTGTAACAATAATGGCCAGAAAGGGAATCGAGAGAGTACATACCCTTGTATTTATGCTTATGTTTGTTTGAGTCCCTTCTTCTTTGTCTAATTGTTTTTTATTCAACTTTACTCTCTTCTGCAAAGTTAGACGAACTGCTTGTCATATATATTTTGTGGTTCCGGCAAGTGGTACATCTTCCTCAAGTATTCACCTCTGAATGGCCCAATTATTGTTTGTTTTAAGGTTAAAAAGGTCATTTCTGAGATATTCAAATGGCTAATGATCCATTTAACCATATCGGTGTAAGGTAGGATCTTTGTCCGGGAAGCAATTTGATGCACATGGGAATTGGAAACATTGCTCCAAGTAGTTTCAAAAGTATATTTGGAGTCATCAGCTATGGCTAGTCTTTTTAAAACTTTGGGTTTTTCTTCTTCAAACATTATGTATATGGAATCACAAGAAGCAGTTTCGGGATATGATGTACATGTAGTATCTGAGAACAATGGGGGAATTTCAGTCACTTCTGGAATCGGCAGAACCGATCCAGTTTCACCATGGGTTTCTTGTTTTTCTTAGTAATATTTGACATCTCTCTTAGGTGTTCTTTTTCTGGGCTATCCTACAAAGAGAGGGAGCAAATAATGAAGAAAAAATCACTTCGGATTGAGAAACTTATGACATAAAATGTGCCAAGTGATATTAGATATGCGCTTTAACGAATAAAATCTCAAAACACTAAATGGAAACAATCATATCATTTACATTTTCGAGGAATCATAAATACAGTTACACTTGATCATTAATGAAAAATGTGCATTCACATGGCTTTCGGAATAGACCAGTGCCACATCAGAGGTTTCACATTGCAATTTTCTTTCGAATGTATAAATTTTAAAGCTGTGATATCCAAACTTTGTCGGTATGTAATTAGATTTATAAAATGGTTATAGATAAAGGCGGGGGGTGGGATATGTCAAAGTCTGCAACATCGGGGAATCCTGAGGCAAGCCCCCATTTAATGTTTGTGACATGATATGTGTATAACGATAGGAGACTGCGATAGAGCGAATGTGATATAAGAGAAGAACTATATCAGAAGATTAGAGTTGTTAAAAAATAGAGATTTCCAATATAATACTTGCTATATTAAATGGAATGTGATAGATGACTTGGATCATAGGTGGGACCAACTCTGAGTATTATATGCGTAAAGATATTTTTTCTTTGTTAATTTATTAAGACTTTCTTTGTATTTTTCAAATCGGGCAATTCACATCGGTATTTTCTTGAGAGGGCACTTATATATATTTTTGTGATTTGCGATATGTGATATGTGATGAAGTCTTTTATAATTTTTTCTTCAAGTCTTTATAAAGTAAATGAAATTAAGATCTAGGTATGGATAGCATAACTCCATATCCTAAATGAAGTAGGATGTCTTATTTCATTCTATGAAAATATTTTTAGTTGAAAATTTAAAAGGGTCCCCATTATTTCTAACTAAACTCTTTAACCATAATGGGGGGTTTTTTAGTAGCACAACACTTCCTTGCATTGTTCATTGAGGAATCAAGCCCCTATTTAATAGGCTTTTTCTTCCATTGGAATGGGTAGTTCCTTTAGGCTCTTCGTCTAGCTGCATGCACCATATGTACAACCTGAATAATTATACAACTGATAGTACACTTCCCTTGAACTCCAATCTCAACTTGGTAACTCGTAGATCACATATGCATGAGTTATTTATGGTTGATATATTAGTTAATTGGGTTATCATAGAGTACACACCCCACTACTTTACCTCCCACTAGTTCCCCCAACAGTTGGAATTAGTTTAACTGGCTTTAACTCAGTTTTATTGAATTAATTAATTAAAACTCAAAATAAACTCAACCTGGGATCCTAAGAATTAGAACCCACTCTAAATGATTCAATTTAGGCCCTCAACTCGAATTAACTGAGCCAACTAAGTAAAAATAACTTAGTTAACACATTCTTGTTGTCTTGTGATCTGGAATTACAATTTTCTCCTAGTTTAATTAAAGGGAAAAGTAAATTAAGATTTTCTTGTTTCCATTTTCAAAAATCTCTCTCAACAAGAAATGGATTCATATCTACCTTGATCTAGAAACTTTGGAATGTATTCCATTCAACAAATCTCACTATTGTTGTTTCTACTACAACATTTGCAACTGAGAATAAAAATAATCATTGAATCATTATGCAATTGTCTACTGGGAAAACTATGTTGCTGCTACTGAACCACCTACCTTGTTGTCAACATTGCTATGTACGCCTTAGTATCTAACTGAAATTTATCCTCCTTATTCTGAATATTGTGGGCCTCATAGCAATGTAATGATCCATGATACAAAAACACCTCAATGGACCCTGCCAAAATTTTTGCAACTCTTGGGACTATTGCTTCACATCTCCCCACCTCACACCAATTTGCTCGAACTTTCCTCCTAATGGAGGTATCCAACTAATGCTCTTCATCATCATCCTCATGGTTATTCCAACTAATAACTAGCTGAGGCTTCCTCTTAAGATCTAAAACATGCTCCCTCTCAACCACAACATCTCTAATTCTTGCCTTTCTCCTCAAGGTTGTGCATGCATATTCCTCTAACGTGTAGAGGATCTTGATCTTGAAACCAAATTGCTTGATTTGACATGAAGCAAGATTCTTGAGGTAGGATTTCCCATCTCTAAAAACTACCTCATACCCTTTGTTTTCAATACTCAATTGTTTTCATCTGTTCAAGTTTCTTGGCCTCATTTCTATTACCGAATATCTCATTGAGAGTATTCCACATAGAAAAGGGAGTCTCTTTTCCATGTAGTTTCAAGACTATGTGGTCTCTCATACCCTCTAGGATTATCCTCCTAGCTCTTGCTACACACTTATTCCACTCTATTAGATCTTTAGCATCAGATGTTGGAGGCTTCAGGATATCATGATCTAGGAATTCCTTCAGTTTATTATCTTCCAAAACCACCTCCATCCTATCCTTCCAAGTAATATAATTCAAACTAACCTCAAGGGCATATTCAAATCTCAATCTATAGAAGGACATCCTACTATATCTGAAGAATGATATTGCAAATTTGATTCACCTACAAGGACAACTTCAAATTATTCTTTTCTATTGTGATTTCATCTATGATACCATGTAGAAATTCATTGTAGATTCAAACTTCTAATTGTAATTTACTAAAATAATAGACTTGAATCTACTATACCAACTACGGAAACAATTAAATGATTGTGAAATCACGAAGCATACAAGAGAAATAATTCAAACAACACATTACGAAATGATTTCCTCGGGAAAGCCACAACTAAAAACCCTACTATCTGTATATTTCATTATTCAGAAAATATGAGAAGATTACAATGCTTTTCTCAAGCCCAAGCAACCTTTGCACTATCTCTATTTGTCTCATTGCTTGCTAGACTGACTGTGGTGAACACTTAACAAGTTTCCTAGCCCTCCAAGCTCCTAATTCCTTACATTGTTAAATGAGGAATTAGGCCTGTATTTAATAGGATTTTTCTGCCATTGGATTATGTAGTTCCTTTAGGCTCTTCCTTTGACTGCATGCACCATTTGTGCAACCTGGATAATTATACAATTGATAGTACACTGTCGTTGAACTCAATTATCAACCGGGTAACTCGTATATCATACATGTATTTATCATTGATTTATCAGTTAACTGGTTGATCACATAGTACACACCACACTACTTGACCTCCCGCCAGTTCCCCCAACAGTTGGAACTATTTTAATTGACTTTAACTCAGTTTTACTAAATTAATTAATTACAACTCAAAATAAACTCAATATGGGCTCCTAAAACATAGGAAGCACTCTACGTGACTCATTTTAGGCCCTCAACTCGAATTAACTAAGCCAAATAATTCAAACTAACTAAGTTAACACATTCTTGTTTTCTTGTGATGTGGAATTTTGATTTTATCCTAATTTAATTCAAGGGAAAATTAAATTAATATTTTCTTGTTTCCATTTTCAACAATGATTCTGAATCTCAGATCAATATTCGAGAACATTGTTTCTCCCTTCAACCAATCGAACAGGTTGTCAATCCTCGACAATGAATACCTATTCTTGATGGTCACCTTGTTAAACTGCTTGTGATCGCTGCACAACCTGAGAGTACCATCCTTCTTCTTCACAAACAATATTGGTGCGCCTCAAGGCGATACAAGTTTATTGATGTACCCATTTTCAAGCATTTCCTTCAACTGCAACTTCAAATATACTATATCTGGAGTGCCCATCCTCTATGGTGCCTTTGATGTTGGTCTCGCTCTTAGTACCAACTAAATAGAAAATTCCACTTCCCTGTGAGGTGGAAACTCTGAAATATTTGTTGGAAACACAGCCTGAAACCATTGTAGAACTGGTTATTTTCTCAATAAATCCGTGTCCTCGACTTCCTTTCCTTTATCACTATAAATATGCACTACACATAAAACACACCCTTTCCTCCGACTACACTTTCTTTACATAAATATCACCATTATAACTAATGTTGACTTCTTCTTCCCCTGCAATATTATCTTCTCTCCATTTTCATCCAAGCACTTAATAACTTTCTCATAAACATCCACCTTGGTCATATGGAGACAACCAATAAATTCCCAAAATCACGCTATATGATCCCAGTGATAGTACATTCAAATGCGCTGATGTAGGCATGCCATTCACTCAAATTCACACCGTATTAACCAATGATGAAATATTTTCTTTGTACCTGTATCCAATTGCACTAACCAAGGTTTTGCATGCACTTATTTATTTAAACCACACTTATCCACCAAGTCAAGATTAACATAACTATAATTAGATCTAAGGTCAATAAAAATAGAAACAACTTGATCGCAAAGCTTACTGTCCATCTCAATTATAGATGTCTGATGATCTACTTGTCAGTTATCCAATACTGCATAAATACAAGGAATACTCTATCCAACACCCACCATTTTCTGTGCCTCCTTGGCACTTTATATCTTTGATATACCTCCCTGATGATGTGGATAATATCTCCTGTGATTACCCTTGCCACATGTCCAACACTATAAATACTTCCACCCTCTCCTCATACTAAAATCCTTATCTGTTTTCAAATGCATTGAAATTCTTGGGTAGTGATACACTTTATTTGTTACATGTTTCCTGGGGCCTTTCTCGCTTCTTTCTCATTTTCCCTTATTCTTTGAATTAAATTTCCAATCTTTCATAGTATCATATCTATGCTTTGATTTCTCGTAACAATTCTTTCGCATCCAGATGGCCTCCTCTAATGATCTAGTCTCATCAAACTCAATCTTGTCTTTGAATGCTACTAGTAACCCACTAATGAATCGTTGAATATTGGCCTTCTCCTCCTTGAGGTAAGGTACGTGTTAGTTTCAGTATTTGCATCCTTCCTCTAGTGATCAAACATGCTCTTACAAAGTGATTTTAAGGTGTCAAGGTCAAATTTTGTCATTTCAGTGAGTTTTCAAGCAAAATTTGGTCACTAGGTATTAGGTCTAGGGTTTACTTTTACTCCTGTCAAAGTTGTCCAAATGTCGGTCCATGTCACCATTCAGATGAGTGTACCATCATTCAAAGGGTTTTCATCATCATGCCAGATTCCAAAGGGTCATTTTACACCTTGTTCATGCTTCAGTTGTGCCTAGGTAAAATTCATTTCCCTCTCCTAGGGTTTTGAAGGTAATTTCTCTTGGATGGTAAAATCATCAGCAAAACTTGTATCCTGATTTTCATACACCTTCCCCTATCCTTAATGTACCTTATTAAACACTTCCCATCACTGAGATCCCCCAAATTCCTCATTTTTGCACAAACCCTAGTTTCTTGCTACAACTTGGAAATTTTCTAAGCTAGGCCTGTGTTTTTCCCTTTTGGACCCCTTCCCCTCACTCAATCTCTGAAATTCCACTTTCTCCTACTTCCTAACATCCCTGCCTACTTCCAAAAATTTTCTCAAGAATTTAGAAGCCCCTTATCCCCTTCATTTCGCTTCATTTAGACAAATCCCTTGTTCCACACATCGATATAGGTTTTACTCCAATGATGTTTCTGAGAAATAAAAGATGAATTTGGGAAAACTGAGAGAGGTTTTTGTCCAAAATAGGAAAAGTAAGAAAAAATTCCTTCAATTTTTACACAGGTGTCATGGTTTTAGAGAAATGTCAAAAATACATTTTCCTCAGGAGAATTGATGCACCTCTGAAGTGACCTTGGGAAAATCAGGATTTCTCCTAGCTTGGTTGGCCAAAGGACTTGTTTGATGAGTCAAATGATAACTAGACACAAATATATTTCCAATGAGATATCATGAGCTCAATTTTGAGTTGAGTAAGACCTTTAAAAGTTGACTGCAACAGCACTATGCCTTGAGGCAACCTCATTTTGCACATTTTGACTAGTCTTGGGAGATTTGATTTTTGACAGGGCAAATGAACTCCAAATTGAAAAATTCTAGTTGGGTTGGAAATTATACTCAATAATATTTCCAACGAGCTATCCCGTGCCCAATTTGGACACCGGGAAGGTCTCCAAAAGTCTCCTGCAAAAGGGCGCGACGCATTGGGCTTGTAGCGTGACTAACAGAGCTGCAAGCCCAATTTCACCATAAACTTCTCCAAAATTTCCAAATGTGCTCAAATCTGTGGTGTGAAAGTAAGTTAAGATTTTTTCCATTGAAAAGTGGGTTTTTTGAAAAGAAGAATTAAAATCCTTGGCATATAAAACATTTTCATCTTTCATAAGCTCATTTGTATGCGAAGAGGATAGAGTGAGCTAAGGAGAAATCGTGAGGAGCAAAAGAAGCATTTTGAAGGTGATTTGTACAAATTTCCCTGCGTGACGCATTGACTGGGTGTCGCGACGCGTTGGGTTTATGGCGCGGCGCATTGGGTTGTGGCGCGGCGCATAGAGCTGCAAGCTATTTTCACCACAATTTCATTCAAAAATTCCATTTTCTTGGTCTCTCTTTTTCCAAGTAAGTCATGCAACTTCTTCATTGCCCATAAACATGTGTGTGGTGATATTTATGAGGATTTAAATACAAAAAATCAAACCCTATTATCTTATTTGAAGAATGCTCCTTTAGGGTTTTGAAATTGGTTTTGTGTCAAATACTTCCATTCTCCACCTTTTTTTCCCCCCTCATCACTGTTTATCTTGTTACAAGAGCCCATTTCCCTATCCCCTTACATCCCTAAAACACTCATTTCCTATCCCATTCCCATTATCCCCATCCCAATTATAAATTTCCCCAAACCCCAATTTTATTCCAAAAAAATTAAGTGGTTGTCCCTAAACTTTTCAATTCACAGATTTCAAGTGGAAAATTTCACTTAATAATAGTCCATCATTTCCACTACCCTGAAACAAAACCAAAGACACCAAACTTCTCATTTTCATCCAAGACAACATAGACTTTGAAAATCATGGAGACCGATACATCTTATGACCGAGATGAAGGAAACACAGTGACTCTACAAATGAATTGCATGCACCGAGGAGACCAAAATATGTGGGAGAAGGCCAACAAGGAAAATAACATGCTGAGGCACCTAAAGAATCATTATTGGGCACAAAATCCTGTTTGCAAGGCGTGAATCAAGATCCTGAAGGCAAAGTTAAAGAGGGCATTAAAGCGTCGCAAAAGGCATTATAGAATCCAAATTTTGGCCGAAGCTTCTTTGGCCTAGCATAGCGCTTGATGATGGAAATTCAGCCCAAATTTCAGGAAATTTTGGAAACATTTTGTCAATTTTGAATTTTTTGGCCTTAACACATATTTTCCTGCCCAACGCGTAGCGCCACTTGGTGCGCGCTTATAATTGGCAGATCCTCTTGAAGAAAACTTTGTATTTCTAGATTTTTCATCAAAATTTGTGCATGCCTACCCATTACCTAAATATTTTGACAAGTTTTGGGTTGCCTGAAGGGTCAAAAACACCCTAAAAATGACCTTTCTGCCTCTTTTTGGATGCACAGGAAGCAGTGTTGGGACAACTCATTTTTGGAAGGGGAAATGGCAACCAAATTCAGAAATTCCACTTGGGTTGGAAAGTATACAAGCAGGTCTTTCCAAAGAGATATCCTTCACTCAATTTGGACTCCGGGAAGGCCCTCAAAATCAGGTCCAAAGTGGCGCGACGCATTGGGAATTTTGGTCTAGTTTTCACTCAGTAACTCAGTTTTTTGCCTAGTTTTGGCCAGTTTGACTTTTTTATCTTCAAATGTACAGCTCTTGATGTAAATTGATGTAATTTCATGGGTTTTGATGTAATTTTGACAAATTTTCACTCATGTAAGTAGATTCATTCACCAAAAAGTGAATTGTAACTGAATGAATCAGTTTCCTAACTTATAGAGGCAAGCTGTTCCACTGCCTATTTTCCAGTTCTTAGTTTAGATCTTGTTGAAACAGATCCTAAACTAGTGAGATTGACCCCTAGAGGCTGGGGATGAGTTAGTGTGGTCTATATCTTGTAATTTTTCGGTCATTAGCATAGGTTGGACACTTGGGATTGCTTTGAGCTTCATTGTGCATTTCATCTCTGCATTTTGGCAAAGGAATAGACCAGGGTTTGCAGCACTCTTTGGGATCCATGTGGCTCTATGTTTTGATGGTGTGTTTCTCTCTGTGATTGTAAGTTTACTAATTTTTCATGTGTATCATCACCCTTCTTATTTCTTCTCAAGTTAAACAAACAAGTAATAAAGGTGGAATTCATTAGATTTGCAGTGCTATACCTTGAAGTTTTGTTTAATTTTCTATGTTTTCAACTGTCTGAAGAGGATTCCTAAAAGTCTCTTGCCCTCTTCAACTCCTCACCAGTCTGAGCTATCCATTTCATTCAATTTGAAACATCAAAACAATTTCCTCCCTTGCCCCATTCAGACCTCTGCAAAAACTAGGCCTCATTCCCCATACCCAAAATCTGCCTTTCCATTTGATCCAACAAACACCTGCAAAAATCAAATCCAACCTCCTTACATATATACCTAGCCTAAAATCAGCCTTTATTTCAAGTCATCTCAAGCCTCACTGATCATTTTTTGATGAGATTGACCAGGAGAGAGCCCTCTCCCGATTTAGTAGGGCTAGCTACCAGATTAAGCGTGGTTTGATGTTACCCTAGACTCTGCCTTCTTCAACCTGAGGTAGATTTAGGCAATAACATAGTGGTGACCATATTGGGGAAGAGAAAGTTTGTTGTTTACTTTATAAACTACAGACGGAGCATGAAGGTAGCCAGGTAGCCTTCGAAATACTCTTGCTTTGCATTAGCGAAAGTAGATGAATGCTGCTTCAGTCAATCTCTGGTCTATTTTACGAACTGAACATCTGGTTTCTTCAGTAATATCTAATCAAGTTCAGATCTGATTGTTGATGGTGGACAACGATCAGACACCACAAGGCTGAAATCATTCACCTGGCGATTATAAATCAGTTTCGAGATCAAATCCAAGGACTCCACTGGAGGATAAACCTGATTAGAAGAAACATGAAAGGACAATATGGAAAGATCAGGTATTCAAGTTGGAAATTCATCCAAGACATTTTGTTCTTTTTCATAAATTATTTCTTCTCTTTTCCCGAGAATATCAAGAAGGCTTTGAAAAGAATATTGTATTTGAGAAAAGATCCTCGACCTGTATTTGATTCCTTCCCTTTGAAGATTGTGGATACCAACGATTTGCACGCTTTTGAGCTTGATCAAGACCTTTCTTCCAAATCTTGTGATGAACATCTTCAAACTGATGAACCTCAAGAGACCAAGACTGATTCTGCAGCATTTGTACATACCCCTATACCTTGTAAAATTCCAGATCGATACAAGCCTCTGATTTTACCTCCTATATCCCATGCTTTCCCTAAAAATCATGACCTATATCTACCAAGATTTGATGGTGAACACGAAAACATCACTGCTGAGAGACATGTTTTGAATTTTGAGTCTTTTCTTGACATTTTTGAAGTTGATGAAGAGGATGTCAGTATTAGGCTTTTTGCTCTTTCTTTTCAAGGCCAAGTCAAGAGTTGGTTCAAAACCCTGCCTGATGCGAGTATCTTAGATTTCCAGCAGTTCGTCAAATTTTTCCTCGACAGGTGGGTGATCAGAAAAAACCCTTTCTTGATTATAGAAGAGTATAACCAGCTGAAAAGACTGCCAGGGGAGATAGTACAACAGTTTTCTGCCAGATTTAACCAAGTTTATTATTCGATGCCAGTTGATATAAGGCCTCCTCCTGGATCTGCTCTCTTGCACTACCCAGGTGCCTTTGATCCAGAAATGGAGTTTCAGTTGAGAGAAAGGAATATTGCAACACTTGAAGAGATGTAGAACAATGCAGTAGATGTAGAGGCTCATTTGCGGATCTGAAGGCCAAGGTTGAAAGAAGAAGAGATGAAAAACATAGATCCGGAGAAATCGACATCTCTAGAGGAAAAGCTTGACATTTTGGTAAGTGCAGTGGAAGAGATGATGCAGAGGATCACCACAAGGAATGAGTATAATGTTCAAGCTCATCGCTCGCTGATTGAAGAAGAACAAGTAGTTGATCCAAAACATTTTATTTCTTATCCCAGTTGTCATAGATCTGATAATGATTGTTTTGTAGATCATCTTGGAGAAGAGAGATCTGTTGATATGACATGTATGCTTGATGATGTGTTTTATACTGATGATTTGCCTCAGTTTGATCAGTATGATGATAATTATGTTCTCCAAACAGAAGCTAATCTTGCAGACAAATCAACAGCTAGTTTGTGGAAGGAGGAAGTTCACTTTCAGCAGCTTGAGTACAGTGATCAACCGATGCATATTAGCTATGATAGTGATGAGGAAAGTGCAGCAAATTTTGAAGTGAAGGATCTTTGCCTTTTTTTTTTTATTCGTTTCAGTTCATCAGAGACAACTTCCATGCAATCACAAATCAACTGTCAACAAGTCTTTATCTGGACCATCTTAAGGGCAATGAAGACCTTGTTCAAGACTTCTCATATCTAGATTTGCAGCCCCCGAATGCCATTGATTTTCAAGTTGCAGATGAAGACATGGAAGCTGGCACATATGATCAAATGATACAACATGACTCCGTACCATTTTGTTTTGAATCATTTCAGTTTTTGAAGGGTAAATTGCATAGTAAATCTTCAAATGAGCAGCTTGTAGGAAATCATGTAATCTCATCAGAACCAATAGAAAATGGGTTGCAACAGTATTTTTAGTCTTTTCATGTTTTTCATGATCCAATAGCTGATGTGTTGGATGATGTATGCAGTCAAAGTCCTTCTCCATTGACTATATGTGAGCTTGAAACGTGTACTGATATAAACATGATCCGGTAGCCGATATCTTTGTCACTTTTAGCAGGAGTCTCGTCACAAAGCTCAGATCAAAGTTTGCATTCATGGTATGAGGAGAAGAGAAGTAATCCATTGGATGAGCTAAGTCCCAGTGTGCATGAATTTCAAGATCCATATGCAGTGTTTTTGGAGGCAAATAGAGAATCCATAGTATTCAACGGATCTGTTCACAAGTTTTCATGGGAGTTGCCTTTTAGTAGTTCTCTCTTGTTGTTCATAAGCGAGCACTTGCGGAGAATCCAAACAGCAGCCGGAATGCTTACATGGTTGCATTGGTTGTTTCATTTCACTTGATCAGGTGATGAATGGAACAACTAGAGTAGGTTGTATTGAATAAGCTTCATATTGAGCATATTTTCTAGTTTTTCGGTTGTGTTTAAGTATCGAGTCAGTTTTTAGTTGAGTGAGATTCATTTGTGTCATCAAGTCATCAATTTTCAGTTATGCATTTCAGCTTGAGTTTTGACTCCATTGCCCAATGAATGAAGACACTGTCTGCTTTCTAAAGATCTGTAGTTCTTGGCACCTCCAAGGAGCTACCATCCCCATTAGAGCCAATGTTAGTGTCAGTCTTTTCATCCTTCCTCCAGTGATCAAACATGCTCTTAAAAAGTGATTTGAAGGTGTCAAGGTCAAATTTTGTCATTTCAGTGAGTCTTCAAGCAAAATTTGGTCACTAGGTATCAGGTCTAGGGTTTGCTTTTACTCCTGTCAAAGTTGTCCAAATGTCGGTCCATGTCACCATTCAGCTGAGTGTAGCATCATTCAGAGGGTTGTAATCATCATGCCAGATTCCAAAGGGTCATTTTACACCTTGTTCATGCTTCAGTTGTGCCTAGGTAAGGTTCATTTCCCTCTCCTAGGGTTTTGAAGGTAATTTCTCTTGGATGGTCAAATCATCAGCAAAACTTGTATCCTGATGTTCATACACCTTCCCCTATCCTTAATGTACCTTATTAAACACTTCCCATCACTAAGATCCCCCAAATTCCTCATTTTTGCACAAACCCTAGTTTCTTGCTACAACTTGGCAATTTTCTAGGCTAGGCCTGTGTTTTTCCCTTTTGGACCCCTTCCCCTCACTCAATCTCTAAAATTCCACTTTCCCCTACTTCCTAACATCCCTCCCTACTTCCAAAAATTTTCTCAAGAATTTATAAGCCCCTTATCCCCTTCATTTCGCTTCATTTCGACAAATCCCTTGTTCCACACATCGAGATAGGTTTTACTCCAATGATGTTTCTGAGCAATAAAAGATGAATTTGGGAAAACTGAGAGAGGTTTTTGTCCAAAATAGGCCAAGGAGGAAAAAATTCCTTCACTTTTTACACAGTTGTCATGGTTTTAGAGAAATTTCAAAAATATATTTGCCTCAGGAGAATTGATGCACCTCTGAAGTGACCTTGGGAAAATCAGGATTTCTCCTAGCTTGGTTGGCCAAATTACTTGCTTGATGAGTCAAATGATAACTAGACACAAATCGATTTCCAATGAGCTATCATGAGCTCAATTTGGAGTTGATTAAGACCTTCAAAAGTTGACTGCAACAGCACTCTGCCTTGAGGAAACCTCATTTTGCACATTTTGACCAGTCTTGGGAGATTTGATTTTTGACAAGGCAAATGAACTCCAAATTGAAAAATTCCAGTTGGGTTGGAAATTAGACTCAATAAGATTTCCAACGAGCTATCTTGTGCCCAATTTTGACACTGGGAAGGTCTCCAAAAGTCTCCTACAAAAGGGCACGACGTGTTGGGCTTGTGGCGCGACGCATAGAGCTACAAGCCCAATTTCACCATAAACTTCTCCAAAATTTCCAAATGTGCTCAAATCTGTGGTGTGCAAGTAAGTTAAGATTTTTTCCATTGAAAAGTGGGTTTTTTGAAAAGAAGAATCAAAATCCTTGGCATATAAAACATTTTCATCTTTCATAAGCTCATTTGTATGCGAAGAGGATAGAGTGAGCTAAGGAAAAATCGTGAGGAGAAAAAGAAGCAGTTTGAAGGTGATTTGTGAAAATTTCCCTGCGTGACGCATTGACTGGGTGTCACGACGCGTTGGGTTTATGGCGCGACGTGTTGGGTTTTGGCACTACGCATAGAGCTGCAAGCTCTTTTCACCACAATTTCATTCAAAAATTCCATTTTCTTGGTCTCTCTTTGTCCAAGTAAGTCATGCAACTTCTTCATTTCCCATGAACATGTGTGTGGTGATATTTGTGAGGATTTAAATACAAAAAATCAAAACCTATTATCTTATTTGAATAATTCTCCTTTAGGGTTTTTAAATTGGTTTTGTGTCAAATACTTCCATTCTCCACCTTGTTTTCCCCCCTCATAACTGTTTATCTTGTTACAACAACCCATTTCCCTATCCCCTTACATCCCTAAAACACTCATTTCCTATCCCATTCCCATTATCCCCATCCCAATTATAAATTTCCCCAAACCCCAATGTTATTCCAAAAAACGTAAGTGGTTTTCCCTAACTTTTCAATTCACAGATTTCAAGTGGAAAATTTCACTTAATAATAGTCCATCATTTCCACTACCCTGCAACAAAACCAAAGACACCAAACTTCTCATTTTCATCCAAGACAACATAGACTTTGAAAATCATGGAGACCGATACATCTTATGACCGAGATGAAGGAAACACGGTGACTCTACATACGAATTGCATGCACTGAGGAGACAAAAATTTGTGGGAGAAGGCCAAAAAGGAAAATAACATGCTGAGGCACATGAAGAATCATTATTGGGCACGAAATCATGTTTGCAAGGTGCGAATCAAGATCCTGAAGGAAAAGTTAAAGAGGGCATTAAAGCGTTGCAAAAGGCATGATAGACTCAAAATTTTGGCCGAAGCTTCTTTGGCCCAGCATAGCACTTGATGATGGACATTCAGCCCAAATTTTAGGAAATTTGGGAAACATTTTTTCAATTTTGAAGTTTTTGGCCTTAACACAAATTTTCCTGCCCGATGCATAGCGCCACTTGGCGCGCGCTTATAATTGGCAGCTCCTCTTGAATAAAAATTTGTATTTCTAGATTTTTCATCAAAATTTATGCATGCCTACCCATTACCTAAATATTTTGACAAGTTTTGGGTTGCCTGAAGGTTCAAAAACACCCTAAAAATGACCTTTCTGCCTCTTTTTGGACACACAGGAAGCAGTGTTGGGAATACTCATTTTTGGAGGTGGAAATGGCAACCAAATTCAAAAATTCCACTTGGGTTGGAAAGTAGATAGGAATATCTTTCCAACGAGATATCATGAATTCAATTTGGACTCCAAGAAGGCCCTCAAAATCAGCTCCAAAGTGGCGCGACGCATTGGGAATTTTGGTCTAGTTTTCACTCAGTAACTCATTTTTTGCCTAGTTTTGGCCAGTTTGACTCTTTTTATCTTCAAATGTACAGATATTTATGTAACTTGATGTAATTTCATGGTTTTTGATGTAATTTTGACAAATTTTCACTCATGTAAGTAGATTCATTCACCAAAAAGTGAATTGTAACTGAATGAATCAGTTTCCTATCTTATAGAGGCAAGCTGTTTCATTGCCTATTTTCCAGTTCTTAGTTTAGATCTTGTTGAAACGGCTCCTAAATTGGTGAGCATTTAATTTCAGAGGCTGGTGAAACTCGGTTAGTGCAAATTATATCTTGTAATTTTTTTCAGTCATTAGAATAGGCGACACTTGGGATTGCTTTGAGCTTCATTGTGCATTTCATCTCTGCATTTTGGCAAAGGAATAGACCAGGGTTTGCAGCACTCTTTGGGATCCATGTGGCTCTATGTTTTGATGGTGTGTTTCTCTCTGTGATTGTAATTTTACTAATGTTTCATGTGTATCATCATCCTTCTTATTTCTTCTCAAGTTAAACAAACAAGTAATAAAGGTGGAATTCATTAGATTTGTAGTGCTATACCTTGAAGTTTTGTTTAATTTTCTATGGTTTCAACTATCTGAAGAGGATTCCTGAAAGCCTCTTTCCCTCTTCAACTCCTCACCGGTCTGAGCTATCCATTTCATTCAATTTGAATCATCAAAACAATTTCCTCCCTTGCCCCATTCAGACCTCTGCAAAAACTAGGCCTCATTCCCTAGACCCAAAATCTGCCTTTCCCTTTGATCCAACAAACACCTGCAAAAATCAAATCCAACCTCCTTACATATATACCTAGCCTAAAATCAGCCTTTATTTCAAGTCATCTCAAGCCTCACTGATCATTTTTTGCTGAGATTGACTAGGAGAGAGCCCTCTCCCGATCTGGTAGGGCTAGCTACCATATTAAGCATGTTTTGATGTTACCCTAGACTTTGCCTTCTTCAGCCTGAGGTAGATTTAGGCCATAACAGTACGTACCTCAATAACTCCAAAAATCTACTAGTGTACTCCTCATCATTCATTAATCCCATCTTCATCTCATAGAATTCCTTTTCCTTGTCATCATAGTATCTCTCTAATAGGTAATTCCTCCTGAATAATCTCTCGAACTCACTCCAAGTCAATTTCTCTTCATGAACACCTCTGGAATTCTTTACATCTTCCCACCAAATATCTACCTTACCTTTAAGACTCAACATAGCTATTTTGGATTTCATGTTCTCTGAGTAATCATGTAATATGAAGAACTTGTTCATCCCCAACAACCATGCTTCTGAATCATGTGACTTCTTCATTTCTCCATCAAATGTAGGTGGATTTTCTCTCTTGAACTCATCTATAAAATGTCCCTTGTCGCTCCTCCTATAAGGATGATAATGATAATGACCATGATACATGTCTGAACTAGAACTAGAATAATGCCCATGTCCACTACCTCGTCTATCAGGTGTATCCAATAATTTTCCATCTCTGACCATGTCATCCCTATCCAACATGTTCCCACCATGTGATCTACTGCCATATGCCCCATTAGTCCTACCCTCATTCCCATGGCTAATCCAAAGTGTTACCTGACTCTGTAAGTCTGATAAGCTCTGAATAATAACTGCATTGACTTCTACTTGTTTCTCCTATGCCCCAGAAATAATCTCTTATGATTGAATTATTCTATCATTGTATTCTTTAAAACTCCTTATTTTTTCCTTCAAACTTCTCAAAGTGTATGTTTTGTGAGGGGAGTACTCATCACCTTACTTCTCATCTGACCTATAGGGTTCATGCAAGGTATATCATGTTAGCTAAACCAAATCATAAAAAAACCAACGTACTTAAGTTTAGTTCAGGGGAGGATATGTCATCTGCAAGATCAACCAAACTAGTGCAATCCATATATAAACATAATCATATGGCATATAACCATCATTTCAACCATTATCCAGTCATCCATGCATGACCATATCAACCACATTCCATGACCTCATGCATGATATTAACTATCATCATGTCACATAACAACATATACACACCGACATACATAACTAATACACAACCAACATGCATTGATCACGACCACATAAAAAAACAACACCATCAACTTTCACATGGCGACACCACTACAACTATGACCACACAATTCATATGAAACAAGCACATATACCACAAGCATAAGGATCACATATGTAATCAACATGTATGCACAACCAACACATACCTCCCATCTAGTCCAAGGGGTGAACCATGCTTTGATACCACTTTGTAACCACCCTCCTCCTACATTTACCCAAGTTAACTAGTCCAGTGGGGTAGACATGTGATGAGAGGATACTATGATGTGATTCAACCTCTTAGGTCACCTTAAGTAAGTGGAACCAACATAACACAACCAATATGACCTTCCACACATACTACAAAACCTTTAGGAGCCAACCAACCCTTCTAGGTGGCCAAACCTTGAGAAAAATCACCATTTGACTCACTGTTTCATGAAAACTTCAGAAATGATAAATAACACGGGATCAAATATAATAATGAAAAAATTGATACAAATAATTGATCTGAACCCTTCTAGCCATGATAATAATTCTGTCAAACATGTCATGAATATGCAATCTACAGGTCTCAAAAACAGAGCTGAGCATAGGGGTCTCATACTTATCTGAGAGTCGTTGAGACGCATTGATGATTTATCACAATATCTGCATTATCAACTATTAGTAAATATATTCATCGTTCATTCATTTACTAATAAAAGCATGATGAGAGCCATACATCATCCATGTTATAAAACATCCTCATAACCAACATATAACCAACAAAAATAACTAGGATATAATAGCCATAAAAGCCACATATGAACAAGTATATTTACTCATCGAATACAAGAGGAAAGAAGCTCTTGTTAACATATGCAAAATGAAACCAGGTCTGGGACTTCTACGTACCACCCGACCATAGATTTGGCTTAACAAAATATTTATTTCATCCAATCACCCTTGTGCCATATTCCAAGCATGAATGTGGGATTTCATGAAAAAAATCAAACAAAAACAAACAAGGCATCTAGAGGCCAAACCACATCAACCCTCAAATAGTGATTCCACCTCATGGTCTGACATCAATAACCATCACCAAATTGGTCTCTACCCAAGTCGTCAAAGGCTCTAGATCGTTTGTTCCAACCAAGCTCCTAGGACTAGTAACTCAACCCACCAAGGGCTTCCAGAGTGTTTTTGAAACTAAGGCTTCTAGGACTAGTAATTAAACCCACGTTGTGTAATATCCCATAATGGAATAATGCATTGATACACAAACACAATATTTGTAACACAGAAAATGTACATGTAAATTATGATCAATAAAAATATACATAGAATAGGTAAGCCTTTTATTATTATTGGAGATGGATTTCAGATACAACAGTGCACAAAATAGATGCACTCAAGCTAAATACATAGGATAGAATGACCTTGAAAACATGCCAAAGCAGGAACTGCGTAACTGGAGAGTTGTTGGAAGCAATACTGCGTTGTCCCTTCAGCAGATGATGTATACATGGCTACTAGATGAAAAGGGAAATGCAGATATATGGAAATCTAGAGCTCTGATGATGCCAAGATTCTAGATCTGGGCTCTATGTTGGACACCCAAGATAACCCAGAAGGGATTTCTCAGATCTATCAATCTAAGAAAATCACCCCCTTATGGCTTCATTATACAACTGCTGGGTATGCATATCTGAAGCTAGATCTGAAGAATAGATGGCTGCAATATGTCAAAAAATCAGATCTATGCTTGAAGTGTTGATCCCTTCACTAGATCCTCAAGCTAGAAACTCAAGATCTAGATCCTCAATCTTCCTTTGATGATTGTAGCTACTGCTACATAACTGCTGCCAAAAACTACGCTATAAAGGATGGAGGCTCTCTATCCTGCTGCTAAAATATTCAATTCAGCTCTGGATTGATGGAAATAATGAATAAAATGTGAAGGAATGGTCCTCCACTAGATTTCCATCTGAAATGCTGAAAACTTCCCTTCTCCCTTGGATCTGCAAGACTGGACTGTGCAATTCCTGAGGGAAATGCTGCTACTGGGAGATGTATGACGGATGGCTTGATTCCTGACATAGATCTGAAGCATTGGAAGGCTGATATTGAAGCTCAAGGTGATAGGATGTATCCTTCACTGGTTCCTCAGCTGAAATACTGAAGGACAACCTCCTCCTCTCAAACACTGATGTAGAAATGCATTATTTTTAAAGATGTATGGGCTACAGAATGTAGGAAAAATATTTCACCAATGCCTGATGATGAATTAATCTCAATAGAAACCTTCACATAGTAGGCACTCAAAGTCCCCCTTGGGTAAGGGCGGGATTTCCGCTTGGAAACACCCTATGTTAAACAACACTGCAGACTTAGCTAAACAACATAAGCATGCTTGGAATGCCAAATGGCAACTCTAGATATAAACAGATCAAAAATAAAATAATACCAAAGCCTCCCTTCTATTGTGCCCTCATCTTATTTATAGAGATTATGAGCCTTCCCATGTCTTGGCCCACCTCATAACTGCATTGTACATGTGGACATAGGCCCCCATGTTGATTGCACTGTCTCTCCATGATCTCCATTATGTATGCATGTAATGATCACTCTCTCCATCATGTGTGAATTAATGCACCACTTCCTCCATCATCTCATCATGAATGCTCTATGATTTTACATTTGATTCTCTCCATGATCTTAGTTGACTTCTTCAACCTCCATGATATTTCTCATTAATGAGACATGATCTCCACTCCTTTCACATTAAGTAGTTGTTCCACTACTCCATTATGTACATATAGATTTGAAATATCAGCATACACACATAAAAAGTGGATTTTATTCATCTATGGGGTTTGTGGGTCCCTCCATCCTCTTATTTACTTAATTAATTATGAAAATTAAGAAATTTAATATTCCAATTATCTTGTGAAAAATTGGGAATATCACAGTTCTCCCTAGAAAAATGTTGCTTGTCCTCAAGCAACTGCAAAAGTGGATGTTGCATCAAACATCCTCCCTCCAAATCGAACCCTCATGTGGAAGGCCTCCCCATCTACCACAATGTGTCATGCATCCCTAGCTCCAAAGCTGCCTCTCTAGAATATCTAGAATGACATCCGACTGAAAAGTTAGATATCCATCCTCATCAATGAATCTCTAAGTGGCAACAATATGATGACCAAATATCTCCTCTACACATGAGATACATAAAATAAAGTGGTTCATTCCCAAAGTGGAAAGTCCCAAATCATGAACTATCTCTCCAAACCATGATACATAGATTAGATTTCATCTATCAATTCCCTCATCATTAGCCTTGTTGTCCATGTAGGAATCAAACATAACATCAACATAGTGAAAAACAAGAAGTAGAGACATATGGATGAACATGAACAATGTCAAACCATATTCTCCCAATAACAACCAACACAGCAAAGCATTCTTCTGCCATGCTAGATCATCATGAAAACAAGTAAGAGAGCCATACTCTCTCAAAAGAAGCCACCACAACAATGCTTCTTGCTGCCATGCCAAATCAGCATCAATGTAAACATCAGAGCCATACTCTCTCAAAAGAAGCTACTGCAACAATGCCTCTTGCTGCCACACCACATCATCATTGTACAAAATGTAGTGGCCATATTCTCTCAAGAGAAGCCACCATAGTAAGGAAACTTGTTTCCCCATCACATCATCATCATACCATGTACAATGACCATAATCCCCCAACAGAAGGCAACATTGTAAGGCCTCCTGTTTCCATCCTCCATCAATGTCATGCAATGTATGGGAAGAAATCAACCCATAATCTCCCAATAGTAACCAAAGCAACAAGGATTCTTGCTGCCTCCTTAAATCATCATGATGCAAGTCATGGAGCAACAAAATACTAATGGACATGTGAAATGTCTCATCAAAGACAAAAAAAAATAAGCTCCTCTATGCTATGTCATGTGAGAGTTATGCTTCCTCCCAAGCCCAAATACATACATGAACATGAGTTATATCCAAAACAGAAATACATGTAAAGACATGAGAAATATCCCAAAAATAAATAAATACAAGGACATAAGATATATCATGTGATTTCCAAACTCTTTCATCAATAACCAACACAGCCATGCCTCCTGTTGTTGCATGTCATCATTGATATACATGGCATGGATCATGTAAATGTGAGATGTTGGGTAGTATCTGTTAAGTCTCTATATTAATAGTGTAGTCCTTATTATGTTAGTGTAGCCCCCCTTATTGTTATTTTTGTACCCCTGTAAGCCCCATATTGTTATTATTGTGCCCTTACATTATTATTGTTAGGTCAGCTATAATTACATTGTGGCCCCACTAGGATTACATTGTGGCCCCATGGACTCCTATATATAGAAAGGAGGTTTTTTCATTTGTATCATCCAAAAATTGTTCATTCATGTAATGTATTGGAGGTTTCCCCCTTGAAGTGGCTTATTTCTAAGGCATTGATATCTCTTTTCTTCTATTTTTGGAGTTGTTTTCACAACATTGGGTATCAGAGCTTTGGATTCTAGGGTTTCGCTGCACCAAACAGGTCATTGTGGAATTTTCACTATAACTATTTTTATACGAAGGTTCAGAAGCTGAAATTTTTATAGTGCACAGCCAAAATCCTGAGGAACACTGTCACAAAATTTCAGAGCTTGGTTCACAATATTTTCGGAGATATGATCTGTGGAAGGTAGGGCTTTTTGCAGACTCCTAAATTTAACCTAAACAGGTAATCGTGGACTTTTCGCTATAATGTTTTTTCTACGAAGGTTCAGAAGCCAAAACTTTTAGAATGTGAAGCTGCAAACCTGAGGAACATTGTCACAAAATTTCATAGTTTGGTTCGTAATATTTGCGGAGATATGGTCTGTGGAAGTTAGGAATTTTCAGGATCTCGAATTTCATCTCAAAGAGGTGGCCGTGGGAAAATCCTCATAACTCTCTCTCTGAGAATTGGATTGGAATGATGTAAAAATTGGCTTCAAGTACACGGACCGTAGTTTCTTGTCTATTAATTTTAGAGCCAAAGGAGGAAACAGTGACACGTGTCAAGTCGTACAAGTTCGCTCTACTTAACTAGTTCATAATTAGGTCATTGTGGGAGATTGGAGATAAGTTTGCCTTGAAGAATCCAAATCAAGTCAGACCTGTGGAATTCGAAACAAGATTCAAAGGGCTACCTCAGGGCCAAATTTTAGATATTGAAGATCTACAATAACTTAGATAATTTAATTTAAATATCGAGCTCCTCAAAAGCAAGAAAAAGGTGTGTATTTGGTTCTTAAAATTGCATAACGCTTGTTTGAAAAAGCAGTTTGAAGTGATTCCAAGGGCATATTTTAGAATTTTTTATCAGTATTGGGTTCTATAATGCCTCAAAAAAATAATTCCATCCCCATTAAGCCCTCAAAAATCTATGCAATGATGCATGAAGAGGAAGAATTGTAGTATGAGATATCAATATTACGGTACCAAGTGCAACAAATTTCGATCTTACGAAGAGCAACCAAAGATGACATAGATGGTTTAAAAGCATAATTGGAAGCTAATTTGGATGTTTTGAAGGATCAAATAATAGCTAATATGGATGATAAATTAGTGGAAGATCACATTGAGCATCAATAACAAGTTCTCCAACTCTCAAAGGATAACCTAACTTTGGTGTAGAATCTAATGAAACAATAGGAAGATCAACATCACATTGAAAGAAGTTCTGAAGCAGTCACAGAAACAAGAACTCGACAAGTACGATCAATTTCAAAGTATCTCAGCAAGTGGAAGAACTTTCCTGTAGAAGATTCCACATGGGAGGATAAGAATTTTATACAGAAGCATCAAGAAATAATCAAGCGTTGAGGACAACACTTGTTTGAAGGAGAGAGGCATGTTAAATCCCTATATTAATAGTGTAGTCCCTTATTATGTTAGTGTAGCCCCCTTATTTTTATTGTTGTACCCCTGTAACCCCCATATTGTTATTATTATGCCCTTACATTATTATTATTAGGTCGGCTAAGATTACATTGTGGCCCCACTAGGATTAAATTGTGGCCCCATGGACTCCTATATATAGAAAGGAGGTTTTGTCATTTGTATCATCCAATAATTGTTCATTCATGTAATGTATTGAAGGTTGCCCCCTCGAAGTGGCTTATTTCTTAGTTGTTTGTTTTATTCTAAATCCACTTTTTCCAGCTTACAAGGAGCTAAAATGGTGGTGATGATGTGTCATTTCATGATGGACACCATGGAACAACATAGAAGAAGAAATTTTGAAGGTAAAGGCCATTTTTTGGACGCTACGAAAGCTCACTACGAAACTGCCATGTTTTCGTAGCGAGATGTTTTTGAAGGTTTCTGAGAAGTTTAAAGGCAGTTTTGGACAGGGGGACACATCCAACAAGTCAAGGGACCTTACCACCAGACATTTATGACTTGAATACAACGCAGTAAAGAAAACTCATCAGCTAAATTTTTCGTTGAAGATAAGGATCCTGCTTTTCTGAAAAATAGGGTTTGGTTCCATATGTTTAGGAAGGTTTTTAATATGTAAAGTAGTGATGAATCATTTCATAGCCTATTTGAACATTTGATGCTTAGTTTTCATTGATATGTAACTATTTTAAAGATAAGATAAACTGATATAATAAATAGGAGTTTGAATCCTATTAGGAAAAGGTCATCTTTAGAGTGTAGCTATCATTTTCTTATTAAAAGACATATTTTTCTATTACATGAGGTGTCATAGGAAGAGTTTGATGAATCTATCCTAGAGGTAGATCATCCTTGCTATAAGAATGTCTATTTAAATGAAAATTATCGAAGTGTAAAGGGTTGGAGATTTTTTGCACCATACTGTTGCTTTATGTAATTTGACTTATATTAGTAATACAGAGGAATTCTTCTTGATAGACATGAGATTCTCATGGAGTTTTTAATTTTTTTCTGATCTATATCTTTATGTGTACCACTTGCAGTAGATTTCATCTTTATTACTCAGAATTAATATTTTTATGCTCTAACTTCCTTTATTGATGAAATGATTGTGTTGCCCTATTTTCAATGTGTGATTTTCATTTTGTTAAAGAATCTTATCTGCCTCAGCTTCCATGTCAAGAAACCTTGCCACTGAATCTACTAATTGGTTGACTCCATAAGCCTAATGGTTGCAAACCTACATTCTTTTCAACCTACATACACAAAAATCAAGTTATTTTTCAAATATAGTTAGCCATATAGTCCTATCATTATCTAATATCATAAACACCTTTGAGAGAGCCCTCTCAGACTAAAGAGGTTAAGCTTTAGTAAAAATCTGGTTTGAAAAAATTACATAGAGTTGTCTGATCAACAGCCAATCAAGTGCAATTTTGTGATAACAAGGTGCAGAAGGAGAGGGAAAAGGCTTGGCATGATAGGAATATTAAGCAGAAAACTTTCAATAATGGAGACTTTGTTCTTTTGTATGACAGTAAGTTCGCGAAGTTCCTGGGTAAGATACAGATGCATTGGTTAGGCCCCTACCTTGTCAAGAATATATTGGATGGTGGCGTAGTTCAACTCGTGAAGCTGAATGGCAAGTTGTTTCCTGGACATATCAGTGGTAGTAGGTTAAAGTTATATAGGGATGAATCTTTCCTTTCAGCTTTGCATTGACTAAATGGCTGGAGAAGAGTCTTAACTCTACACACAGTTGAAAGAGAGCATGGAACTATAAAACACACTGCCGAAGGAAGGCTTCGTCGAAGAGTAAATGTTATGTGGAATGCAGAAAGATGGAAAAGTTGTAGGGAACCGAGCAGAAGGAGAAAGCACTGTGACACAAAGGAGGGTATGACAAATTTCGTCCAGAATATTATCAATGGAGCAAGAATAGTTGATTTGACAGGTAATTTTCTGTTGAAGGCAGCGGGAGAAATCCATTTGTTGAGAATATCTGAGAAAAACTGCTGCCAAATCCATATTTATGAGGCGAATATGAAGGGGATCATGAGTTTTGAATTTAAAATTGGTTATAAATATTCTCAGAATTATACTTGTCATTTTATGCCTGAGTGAGAGTTGAGTGTTCCACTGCATGTCGAATTATAGTTTTCAAGTACTAAAAGAGGCACTGATTAAGGTAGGATTGGGAAACACAATGAATGCTATGCCACCAGTGAATGTAACAGGGTTGATGTCACCCAGGAAATAATCTACTATAGGAGAAGCGCAACCGAAGAAGCCGAAGAAGCTCGTAGTTCGACAGTCACCTAGGAAGAAAATCGCCAAGGAACATTGGACCACAGAGAAGCAGGATAGACAGAAGCAGTCGGTGGAGGTCAAAGAATCCAAAGAAGAATCCATGGTTGGGCAATTTGATGATATTGACACTGAAAAATGTGGAACCTATTTCCATGTTACCACCATATATGTTGCCAATAAAGTCAACAGCTGTGAAGCCTACTAAGGACCCAGACGTAGTCAAATTCAAGATATTTACACCATTAATTTGGGAGAAATTACTTGTGGAGGGAGACCCATTGGAAAATGTTCCACAAATACGCATGGAATATTGGGATTTCAATTATTAGAGTAAATATCCACAGTTTGAGCCAAGCAAGTACCTGTAGTCAGTTTACTATGAAGAAGTCGGAGTGACAAGGGTAGAGCCACTTAGGTGGGCCACAGGACTTTAGTAAGCAAGGTTGATGAACATGCTATACATTTCACATTTTGGGCACAAAAATATCAATACCATATGTGTGTGATAGTTATTGGCCCTTTTCCATGATGATTGTCTTTGGATAGATGAAAGAGTCTCGATCAATGAGATGTTAATCCATTGGATCATTGCAATGTCGTGCCAAGGATTGAACCCCGCCGATGCACTTGTCAGAAAGGATTAGGACAATAAGGTGGAAGATATGATGAAGAAGGAATATGGCCTCACAAAAGGATCTCGGGGGTACACCATCAATTCCATTAATAATAAAGCTATGTGTTTCGCTACACATCTTTTAGATGGGAAAATTATGCGGAAGAGCCGCATCGAGGAGGTATTAGCGCCCGTAGTATCTTTGGTTGCGCAGTGCAGAAAAGGAGTCTAGTTCAAATAGGCTAGGTATTTATGTAGAGAATTTTTGGATGATTGCATGGCTATTTCTCCTGATTGTGTTAATGGAGTGGAAAGAGCCAGATGAGCCACACTTCCCCACTGTGGATCTAGACATCTGCGAGCCTGTGAGGTACACCTCGCTATGGCATTCAAATGAGAAAACAAGGGCAATGGATAATAAGTTCTTTTGGGTTAGTTTTGAGATGAGTCTGCGCACAATGATTAGTCAGAATCCAACGCTATCACCAAGTATTTTTGTAGAATATCGTCAGATTTCCGATTTTAAGGCAAATTTTCACCAATGATGTACACATCTGTGCAAAGAAGGATCTTGAAGAAGTATGGTACAATATTTTGTAATTGGTGACCAAGGATGACATCACATGCATAGTTATTCAATGGCCCAGTGATTGGTGAACTCCATCCACAGAAAGGGCGGAGACAGAGCAGGCATGCAGTAGTGGAGCAAAGAAAGATAATTCAAGTGCACAAACTAGCACGAAAGGCCCCAAGCAACTTCAGGTGCACAACCAACCACCTGCTTTACTACCTCCACCCCATCCTCAACCTCATCTCACTCATTCTGCTCCAACTAATTTGCCTCAGATGCCTTTCCAGCCCAATCTGAACCTGAACAATAAGTAGGCACAACAATTTTATAGTGGGGAAACATCATATCCAGCTTATGTTGTGTGTTAGTGTCCATGAGTCACCAGTGATCAAATGCACTCTTTCCATGTGATTGATAAGGTCTTAGGGTCAAATAGTTATATTTTCAAATAAATTTTAAAATAAATTTGGCATCTCATGTTTTTCAAATGATCATTGGTTATTGTTTAGGACAATGCTACTCCCTCCATTTGTTCATGTTCATCATCACTCATCATGTTCATGTCATTATTTAGGTGTCTTAGGTCATAAAAAGAGATTCATGTCCATCATGGGAGCCCAACCCTTAGTCTACCTCCTAGCCTCTTCATGTGGATACCAAGCCCTAAGGATTGGCCCTAAGTATGCAAGAACTCGTGTACCCAATACCCCCAGCTCCAATAAGATCCCCATGCTTCATTGGCCCATATTGCTCCAGAAAGAGTACCTATGGTTGAAAGAGAAAAACCGAGACCAATCGCACGATAACTCCATTTCTTGCTTGACAGTATGCTATCGCTCGCTTTCAACCACTCCACCCAAGGATGTGTAAGCAGGCTCGACTGATAAGGCCACAGTTAGAAACTTAGGGAATAGAGTAAAAATGTAATATTTCATTTTCAAGAAATTATGGTGCATTACAACCACCTCATCATGTCATTTCTCAAAAGTACATGTGATGTCACACCACCACTAAAGCAAAAAATAGAGTTTTTTGAGCTATCAAGGGGAATACAACTTTTCATGAGTTCATTTCATCCTTCCATGTTTTCAAGAGCTCCTCTCTTGCACTCCAAAACTTTCCACAACCATCATAAGGTCAAAATCCATCATCAAATTTCTCCATTCATCAGCTCGTTGTGTTTCTGTTGGACATACATTGCGTTTCTGCTAGACGAATGTTGCGCTTCTGGACATAAATTTTATTTTTAGTTTGAAGGACAAAGAAAGAAAAAAATAGGTAATTCTCATCCCAGAAGTCTTCAACACTCCTTGAACAATTAATTTAAGCATTCATCAACCCTCTCATGCAGTGATTTCCTTCAAAAAGTGATGAAATCCCTCTCCTAGGGCTTTATGATGTGTTTTTAAGATTTCATGGTTTTTCTTTCTTCCAAGGATAAAATCCCTATGTTTTATACTTAAACACCCTTATATACACTTGATAGGCCCTCCCCAACCATTTCCCATACCTATTTTCCCCATCTCACCAATTTTCCTAAAAAACCCAAGCCTGCACTGCACTTCTGCTACATTTCTAGGTTTTCCCTGTGTTTTCACTCTTTTGTCCCTTTTCCCTCATCCATTCTTAGAAATTCCACTTCCAATGTGTCCCTAACACCTATCCCTATCTCCCATATTTTTTCATATTTTCCCCTAACTCCTATCCCCTCCATTTCCCTCCCTAAACTAGCTGCTCTGTTTTCCCTATCTTGTAGCCCTAAACCCCTACCCTTTCCCCTATAAAACTAGGGTTTTCATTCAAGCAAGACCAACAACATGGCTAGTGAAAATAAGAAATTCAAAAAGGCGGGAAAAATTTCAATATATGAGTCAATTCATATGCAGAAGATCAATGCATCAAATTTTGTAAAGAAGTCATTTGAACAAGTAGGCTGCCTAGGGTTTTGTAAGAAAGTGTAGGAGGTGGGTTATAACTGTGACTTAAAAAGTTTATTTGAAATAAATTTTAGAGGAGATCATGTCACAATTTCAGGGGTAAACTTCATGGTGTCAACAGATATTATATCTTCAGCCACTACAATCCCTAATAAAGGAGAGATTTGGTTCTAGGGGATGGATTTAAACATTGAGCACTATAAGTCATTCTTGAAACTGCAGTACAAATACTCCTCTTCCCATATCTTTCCTAGCAGACAATTGTTGGAAAAGTACACTTCCTTGATGACGATTATCATTAAATACTTCACCTGTGAGGGCAGATTTAGTAGGTTGTATCAGTATCACATAAGATTTATTATGCACTTCACTTCCATCAAACCACTAAATCTACGCAATTACTTGTTCAGAAGCCTGGCTAAGATGATTGAGGAAGTGAAAACTAAAGGGAGAGACGAAAAGTCATCTGAAAGGACTGTATTAGTTTTGTTGTGCTAAGTATATTTTCATTTTATAAACATGTGCATGCTTGTCTCATTAGTTTGCTTAAGGATTGAGGATTTTAACCATGAAATGTAGATGATTTTAGTGAATTAGAAGCATGAAAATAAGCACAAATAACAATGAACAGTAGTGTAAAACAAAGAAATAAGTCACCACATAACATTTACACAATAGGCATGATGAAGCAGTTCACCCCTCCTTGGCTACATCTGCTAGTCCAGCTCCCAATGGCATGTCCATATTTCATTATGCTCAAAATTTTGCAAATACATGTAGTTACAGGCCTCTAATGGTTATTTTCTCTACACCAATGGCTCCAAAATGACTCTTCATTCACCATGAATGGGAAAAAATTGAGTCTCCTACTCATTTTCCCAGTTACAACTAGAAAAAATCCACTAAAAGTTGAGGACTCCACTTAACTAGAGTCAAAATAGTGAAATCCGCCCAAAAATAGGCGCTCTCCAAAAATGCTACCAGAAATAATTGTAATAATAAATGTTATGATTAGGGGTGGCCACATGCACACCCCAAACCCTGGCCTGACCGTAACGGTCAGCAGAACTAAGGTGAAAAATCCAGTTACAAAGGTGGAACTCTGGGTTGAAGTGGTGTTAGCGCTGACGGCCACCTAACTGACCGCCAGAGTTAACGGTTGACGGTTGCAATGTGAGCAATTATTGGAACTGCATCGGATTAACTGTAGGATGTTAAAATTTGTGGTTGGGGTTTTAAAACATTGCAATGGACCACCATTGTGGGACCGCTGGCAGTCCCCACCCCCAAATGTAATTGCCATAAACTTTAAATTAAACCTATGAACTATAAAGGTTAAGTTCTAATGTGTAGCACAGGTGGTGTGGTAGGTGCTTGCTCTACCAGAGGTCATGGGGTCAAACCCTACAGACCTTCCAAAAATTTTAATATGCCATTTGGGGGACACGTGGTGGCCTAAGGGCTCGCCACATGTCACACCTTCATTGGACCTTCAACCAAAACGTAAAACCATTCAACCAATAGGATTGTGCCACATGTCATCCTGTAGTTGGCTCTGAGGAAGGAATATTCCTCATAATATTCCTTTTGTTGGTTGGGCATCCCAGTCCACCTTGTCGCAAAATTTTACCTGTTTGGAATTTCGATCAGAACACGATATCTCCCACATAAGACATCGGTTTTTCGAACCATTCACGGCACTGGAATCAGGAAGATGAGATATATGAAACCATCCTAGTTTCAACCCAATCCTATAACTTTTAATTTTGAGCAAAATTTATGAACTCCTGATCAATCAGGAAAGCTTGTTTCATCATGCTTTGATCAAATTCATAGTCCTCCACCAGCTAGCACAAATCAAAATTCCATGCGAGACCTTATTGTAGGCAGTTACTCTTCTTCCTACCTTAATTCAACCAAAGAGCCCAAGTGTTCCTTCATCAACTAGACCACAGGAGGTTGGGTCATCAAGCAAGCTATCAGTGTCAAAAACACAACCAAGGATAGATATTGCAAAGGAAATATCAGAGGTAAGAGGTCAAATTTTTCTCCTCAAATAGAAAAAATTCCTACACCTAGACCTAGAACTAGGTCTCATGCTAAGAAACTACATAAGGAAGCTGTGAGTGATAAATAAATGCAGGTTGAATCCATGATGGAATCACCTAGAGACAAAGATAATTCACCTTTCCAACATCATGATGAGGTTCCTCCTACAATAGAGATGGTTTACCTACTAGAACACCATGAAGACAACGTAGCTGAAGATACACTCAAATAAAAAGAGGAACATAATAGGGAGGTCAAAAATGTTCTTTCCAAGGCAAATTTCATGGTATCGTTTTTGCAACAAGATAATAGACATCTCAAACTAAACCTATTGTTGCAAAGTAAACCACAAGGGAACCATCCATCATCCAGCAAGGCAGATTTTGTGAAAGAAAAATACAAGGGCAAGGCCATAATTGATGTGAATCAACTAGAAGACAAAGACATTCAAGCACAACCAAGAAGGCATAAAACTAGAGCAGAAGCAAGAAAAGAAAAACTTGAAAAAGAAACATCTCCTCCTCAAGCCCATAAGGACATCACTGACATCATAGTTGTTGAAGAAGAAAAAAATAATTTTAGATTGGGGTAGTAAATTAGCACCTAGAGAAGCTACTGAAGAATGCAAATAGAAACACTACCATGCAGAGACACATGGCAAGGCACTATTACATAAGAAATTTGATTTGCAATATTAGGGTTAAAAACATGAATAAAAATCTCAAGAATACCCTGAGAAAGCTCAAGAAGAAGGATAGTATTGATATTTTGGCTGATGCATCCTTAGTTTCTTGAAGGTGGGACAGAAAGATGGAAAAGGAGAGAAATTTTGGCAAAATTTTGTGAATTTTTGAGTTTTTTGTCACACAAGCAAAACTAGTGCATAGAAACGCAGTGTGTACTCGTTGCACTTTTTCCCAGAGGCTCCAAATTACAAATGAAAAATATGTACAGGTGTCTTATGGTTAGTACATCTCAAGAATCTACTCTTGGTATCTTGTCAGCTCATGGATTTGTAGTAAAAGGTCAAAACCCACTAAAATTTCAACTTTCTGCCACTATTTTTGGTCACCCGCTGCGCTTCTAGAGTAGTTGTGGAAAAGTGAGTTTTAAGTAGTCTTGGAGAAGTGTTTTTTTTTTTTCAAGTTTTAGTGATATAGAGGATATCCTAAACTACATGTACAACCTTCATCAAAGTTCAAAGATCCCTCAAAGTCATCCAAATCATCCTCCAAATCTCGTTGCACTTCTGCTAAATTTTGTTCGTTTCTGACAGATTTCGCTGTGTTTCTGGGTTTGAAGATTTTCTCGACACATGGAGGTCAAAGGTGTAATATCGCAAAATAGGGAAAATAAGCAGTATTGGGAATATCTTAAAATATTCCAAAAATGAACTTCTCAGAAATGCATTCACAGCAAAACGCATTTCCCGAAATATATGCCATCAAAATGAAAATCATCACTTGGATCCATTAGATAGCATCTAATTCCAAGAGGAGATCAGAAAGAAATGAAACTAGGTGAGGTAAACAGACCTCGCACCACCTAGTGTAGCTGGAAAACACTAAAACCCCAAACATTGCTACTCAAAAATTATGCACAAAAGAGACAGCGTAGTCTTATGAGGGTTTCAACTCAAAAATTAGGAAAACAAGTAGATCTACTCATATATTGATCAATAAATCTTAATAACTGAGATCTAGTCTCCTTATACAAAATACAAGAGAACCTGGAAGGGTTTCTTGTCATACACTCTACATACAAATGTGATCTTCAGAAAATTACTGAATAATCACTGCAACACTGAAGAATAAGAGTGTAGAAGGCTAAAAGATATCTGATCTGATTTAGATCCCTCAAAGGCTTCCTCCCATGAAAGGATGAACCCCTCAATCACAAGGAAACACTGCAAAGAAGCCACTAGACCATTCACTGAAGCTGCCTCAAAAATAACACATTCCCTAGCTGGAACAGCACTGGGAATGTTGGGAAATGAGTGGCCTAATGCCACAGATCTGAAATGAGCTCAAGATCTCTCCAAACATATCCCTCAAGTGAAGGGAACCTTCCTCCAATGAGAAACCAGCTCAGAAAGTGGGATTCCAATCCCTTCCACTGCTGCACCCTACAACACAGCACAATGACCTGCAGAAACTGCGCTGATGAAGTAAGCTAAAGCTTGGCTTGAAAACCTGATGTGGAAAATGAAGTAAAACTCTCCCAAGAGGCTCCTCAAGGAAATAGGTGGGATTCCCTCTCGGGAACACCTGGTGCTAAACAGCACAGCAACCCTGCTAAATAGTAAGAGGCAACAAAAATTCTAATCAGACCAAAATAATAATCTAAAACATAAGGAACAATGCTGCCATCATCTTCCTTAAATAAAATGTGAGTTTTCTTGCCCTTGGTCCCACCCAATTAGGTAATTTCCATCAAGAGATTCATCTTCCTCCAAAACTGCATTATTCCTTCCTTGATCCATGCTCCTCTACATCTGCGCTATTGACTAAGTCAAAGCAGACTGAATCAACTTGATATTTTCCCTGTTCACACATGGAGGTGTTTTATTAAGCTGCAAGGAGTGTCTCCTTTCACACTTGAAGTGTTTTATTCCTTCTTAGGAGACTTATGGGCTTTTCTACCCATTTATTCACTGGCTAAAGATACTGCTAACTCTAATGTTCCATTTAGCTTTGAAGCTAAAATTTGGGAACATTATAGTCCTACCCTCCAAAATTTTTGCTTGTCCTCAAGAAAATGTATAGGGAGAGAAAAATTTCTCCCCTCCTCATTTTTTGGCCTCCCATCAATGGCCTCCATCACTGTATCAAGATAATCTGCAATAAAACTGCCTTCCAATGTTTCCTCCCAAGTGTGAAAAACCAAATGGCCCACATCAAACAAAGGTGGAAAGTGTGAATGGGCTTTCTATCCCATGGCCTCCACAAGGTAGGAGTGATGACAACCATGGTGAATGAGTGCCTCCCTCATGATACGAGTAATATTCCCACTTAGCCCAAGCTAATGGGAATATTCAATTTTTCTTTTTCTTATTTTCATTTTCATGTTGATGAATAAAATGTGAAGGAGGACATGTAAAACTCCTAAAAACATCAAAATAAATCAATGCCCAATGTAAACAAGGATAAATATGGGCCATTTTATAAAACACACTTGAGTGTGAAAGAGGTTGATCACTTGACCAAGTCAACCATGACCATATCTACAGCGCAGTCTAGATGCACTGAACCTCCTTGAGGCACAGCGCAGTTCTAGATGGAGGTTCTACATGTGAAAGGAGCTAAATTGATGAAGTGGTTTAGGGTTTGACAAAGACTCCTAACTTATAAAAGGAAGAGGAGGGTAGCATGAAGGGGGTTGTTGAAGATATCATTTCAGAAGAATTTTTTTGCTTAGAAATTTCTCATTCTCTAGTTGTTTAGCTGAGAATAGTGCTTCTTAGCACTTGGGTGTTCCTGGTCAGGAATCCCACCTCCTTCCTAGAGCAGCTCTTGGAGGAGTTTTTCTTGTCTCGCCCACTATCAAGCTTGGGCCAAGCTTCACCTTACACCTTCAACATTGATCCTGTTGAGGGTTGGGTTGTCCTTGTGAGTTGCAGCAAGTGGGAGATAGATCTCTTTAGATCTATGCATATCTAGCCTCTCTTTTCACTGGGAAATTCTGCTATCCCATTGGAAAGAGTGTCCTAGACCATTGGAGCTACAGATCCAAACCTTGGCATTAGGCCAAATCATTCTCAAAGCTTACAACGCAGTTTCTATCCCTGAACTGCGTTATTTGCAAGTTTGCAGTTGCAGGGTGTTTTGTCTGCATTTTGGAGGAGAGATCTCCGGTGTTAGGATTCTTCCTCTCACTGTGGTGATCCATGGATTGGCCATCCAATCCATGTTTGCTTCAGATATGATATTCTGTTCTATTATATGATTTAGGAATTTCTGAATATTACTGTAGATCTACAACTCTAGATCTCAGATCTACTCTCAGTGCTTCATGTTTTGCACAAAACCCCAAGGGGAATGGATAGATGATATTTTCTTGTACACAGATCTGAATTAGATATATATATTTTTACTTAAATAACTACTCTAGATCTGAGCTATAATATACTGCTGCTTCAGCCCCAATAAAATAATGATGTTAGGTTTATGAAGACTTTTTTGTGGCTGTAGTACCTCATTTCTGAGGGTTTATTTTTGTTTAAGTCTTCTACTTTCCCTTGTACAATGTATGGGTTGTAACATAAATCTGATTTTCTGTTGTGCATATGATATGTGAGCCTCCATACTAATCTACTACAAGTACTGGGCTGAACTGCGTTATTTTCCAGTAGTGTTCTTTGTATTGTTGCAGTCCCCTCTTTGGGCAGTTTTCAAGCCTTCCTAGGTGTGGGAGGCCTGTTTAACCCACCTAGAAATATTTTTTCTTGATATCCTCTTGGATTTAGGAATTAGATAATTATATCTAAGGGATCCAAGGGCTGATTTCAAGATATGTAGCAGCCATTCTTGAAAAATACGTCTTTCAGGAATGCCTTGATAACAGTCCCGATTTTGGGATATTACAATGGTATCGGAACAACTTTCTTGGCTTAGCTTGTGAGCTTCAAGAATTATGGAGTCTTATCATGGGGAGGAGGATATATGCAAGAGAAACCAAAGCAAACCCTTGTTTTCTAGATAAAATAGGTTTACAAAACTTCTATCTCAAGCTCTGCAAGGTATCAGAAAAGACATCAAAGAAATGAGGAGGGGAAAGCAGGAAGATCCCTCAACAAGATCTGCAATATCTATACATGAGGAAGTTTCTAAGTCCTCATCTTATGGATATGAGCACTCATCCATATCACCAAATCTACAACGTTCTATCAGCAACTTCTTCATGAAGAGGAAGGGAGGAGATGTGCTAAAGAGAGAGAATAACTTGAACTTACAAGGGTCTTGCAAGATCAAGGAAGAGAAGGCTGAGGATATCAGCGCAGTCAATACAAGGGCACATCTAGATCCTCATGGAGAGGAAGAAGGGGAAATGGCTCCAAGGAGAGGAACTCTTTCACCCTTGCAAGAAGTTCCAAAGAATCTCACCTATGGAGATTGTGGCACAATCCATGTGCAGCATGTGCCATCACCATCTAATGGTGAGATCTTGAAGATAGAAGAAGGACAAGAGGAGGGAAAGAATCACATGATGAGGAGCATATACCCATATTTTTTTCAGAAGTTTTATTCACAAAGAAGGCAATAGGATCTATGCAATGAAGGCAAGGACAATTCATTCCATACATCTATGAATCCTGCTCTATGCCTTGATGTCTCTCTGCATGGAGGCATTCCACCAGGGAGACCCCCTGATTGGAAGGAATCTAAAGTGTTCTCTCAACTATATGCAACAAAAACATATTTGTATAAAGAGGGAACCTTGAGAGGAGCTACTACAGCACTGAGAATCATTGATGAGGAGCTAAGCAATTTCCTGAAATTGACTTTGCTATCCTCCACTCATATATTTGCGCTAGGAAGAAGAGATTTAGAAATCTGTGTTGATATGAGCATGGTATCAAAAGGCCACTCCATAGCCTTGGAGTAGCAAAAGATACTCCAAGAGTCCAATATATGATGAAAATTTCTAAATATGACAAGGTATTTCCATTCTTGTATGCAGGAGAAAAACTGTGGAAGTTTTGGAGGAGGAGAACTTTCAAAAGAAGGATGACTCTCCTGAAAATCAATCTTGTCTTGAGAAAGATCAGCTGCAAGAGAGGTAGCAAAATAAAGTTGTGGATACCCCAACATGTGACTTTGACATCAAGCATTTCAAGGAGGAGAGCCATCATATGGCAGATGCTTCATTTAAGACTGCTACAACGCTGTCAATGTTGGGGAGCCTAGATCCTTATTGGGAGTCCCAACTCTTGATGGAATATTCCAAGGACCTCTTCACATGTAAGGTTCTTGATGAGAAAATGATAGATAGGATGTATAAATTAGTTAATGGAGTCATTTATTTCTATGATTAGATCTACTTATCTAAGAACTCCAAACTCAAGGACAAACTACTTCACGCAACCTATGAGATCTTGATTTCTAAACCCACTATTTTCATTAAAACATGTCATACTATATTGGAGGGATTCATGTGGGAAGATCTCAATAAGGAGATGCACTCTCATATGAGGATGTGCATGAATCATTTGCTAGTTGAGGAGGAACATAGCTCTTGGGAAGAGACATCCTCAACACTTCCTTATTCATTGAGTGTGAGAAGGAACTTATCCATGAGTTACTTCACTAATGTAAAACAAGTATATGGAGGAACTTGTATCTTTGACTATTCTGATGTGTTTACTATATGCTTGTATTTCTCTAATACTCATGTGCAGGGCTTTGCTCCAAGAGGGAGCATTATTTCAGATGGGTCTCTAGGCCACTTGGGGATATGAACAATGGTGATTATGGCCATTCCTTGAAGGGTCTTGGAGGGATGATATACTCTTCATGGTGTAACTCCTTTACACCAACTATCATGCACCTTCTCCAAGCATGCAAGAAGGATGGGGCAGAAAACAAGTGTTGGAGAGAACACTTTTCATATCATATTCCAAGGCAGTTGGGAGTAAAACTGCGCTGGTTTCACTTGAGGGACCATTTTCCCTCTCCATTATTGCATATGGCAGCTAGCATGACTCTAATCATGATTTCATATGCTGAAATTGTTCTTGTATTTGTTTGGAACATGGATGGAGGGAAGACACATTGGTTGGATGTGTCCTTGGGAGAAGGATTTTCCCACACTTTTTGCACTACATGCTTCAAGGGGAGCATGGGATATTATATGGCCACTATGATAGACCACTTGTTTCTTTGTAAAGTGAGCCATATGATTGTTTGGGACATGCCTCTCATAAGTATTGGGGAGGATTTTTTCTATGGATTTCCAAGCTGGGAGGTGATCCACTTCATTCGGATGATAGCATGGAGATGGGAGTCTTTCATGGATGATGAAATTCCCCATTATTGTCATCACTTATATCTTGAGGAGGCCATGGATCAGCATGAAGGTTTCCACATAGACCTTCCATTATTTCATGAGGGAGGCCATTGGGCTTATTCACCAAAGGCTAACTTGCACACTTGGGAGGAACCATTGGGAGATGAAAATTTTGTAGAAATTCTGAAGCAATGGAGGAAACTATTGGATGAGGAGGCCACAAGAGGAGGGGAGATCCGACAGCACTCACCTTATCAGTTGCTTGAGGAAAAGAAACACTTTGGAGGGGAGAACTGTAATATTCCCACTTAGCCCAAGCTAATGGGAATATTCAATTTTTCTTTGTCTTATTTTGATTTTCATGTTGATGAATAAAATGTGAAGGAGGACATGTAAAACTCCTTAAAACATCAAAATAAATCAATGCCCAATGTAGACAAGGCTAAATCTGGGTCATTTTATAAAACACACTTGAGTATGAAAGAGGTTGATCACTTGACCAAGTCAACCATGACCATATCTACAATGCAGTCTAGATGCATTGAACCTCTTTGAGGCACAACGTAGTTCTAGATGGAGGTTCTACATGTGAAATGAGCTCAATTGATGGAGTGTTTTAGGGTTTGACAAAGACTCCTAACTTATAAAAGGAAGAGGAGGGCAACATGAAGGGGGCTGCTGAAGATATCATTCCAGAAGAATTTGTCTGCTTAGACATTTCTCATTCTCTAGCTGTTTAGCTGAGAATAGTGCTGCTTAGCACTTGGGTGTTCCTGGTCAGGAATCCCACCTCCTTCCTAGAGCAACTCTTGGAGGAGTTTTTCTTGTCTTGCCCACTATCAGGCTTGGGCCAAGCTTCAAATTACACCTACAGTGTTGATCCTGTTGAGGGTTGGGTTGTCCTTGTGAGTTGCAACAAGTGAGAGATAGATCTCTTCGGATCTATGCATATCTAGCCTCTCTTTTCACTGGGAAAGTCTGTTATCCCATTAGCAAGAGTGTCCTAGACCATTGGAGCTACATATCCAGACCTTGGCATCAGGCCAAATCATTCTCAGAGCTTATAATGCAGTTTCTATCCCTGAACTGTGTTATTTTCAAGTTTGCAGTTGCAGGGTGCTTTGTCTGCATTTTGGAGGAGAGATCTCCGGTGTTAGGGTTCTTCCTCTCACTGTGGTGATCCATGGATTGGCCATCCAATCCATGTTTGCTTCAGATATGATCTGCTATTCTATTATATGATTCAGGAATTTCTGAATATTACTGCAGATCTGCAACTCTATATCTCATATCTACTCTCTATGCTTCATGTTTTGCACAAAATCCCAAGGGGAATGTATAGATGAGATTTTCTTGTACACATATCTGAATTAGATATATCTTTTTATGTACATATCTGCTCTAGATCTGAGCTATAATATAATGCTACTACAGCCCCAATAAAATAATGCTGTTAATTTTATGCAGACTTTTCTGTGGTTGTAGTACCTCATTTCTGACGGTTTATTTCTGTTTAAGTCTTCTACTTTCCCTTGTACACTGTATGGGAAATAATATAAATCTGAATTGCATTTGTACATATGTTATGTGAGCCTCCATACTGATCTACTACAAGTACCAGTCTGAACTGTGTTATTTTCCAGCAGTGTTCTTTGTATTGCTGCAGTCCCCTCTTTGGGCAGTTTTCAAGCCTTCCCAGGTGTGGGAGACCTGTTTAAACCACCTAGAAAGATTTTTTTTGACCTCCTCTTGGATTTAGGACTTAGATACTCAGATATAAGGGACCCAAGGGCTGATTTCAAGAGTTGTAGCAGCCATTCCTGAAAAATGCGTTTTTCGGGCATGCCTTGCTAGCAGTCCCAATTTTGGGATATTACAAAAGGTCAAATTTGTTTGATGTAACAGTTGTCTCATGAGTTTTTTATGGTTAGTGATCCTATTATGGTAATATTTTTTAAGGGACCTTGTGTTTAATGACTTGAGACAAATACTAAACTTGTTAGCTAAAAAAGGGGAAGTTGTTTCTAACTCCCCTAGAATTAGGCTATGAGTCATTAGGTGCAATAATTAGCTTTGGATCAGGTTTCGACCCCTAGATGTGGCATATTTTTTATTTTTATATATGTACTCAAACTCAAGTCATTGTAAGGGTTGGATACTTGGTAATCATAGTGTGGAGTTAGTGTACACCATTTTACAGTGATATTAAAGAAAGTTGCAGCAATATTCTTGGGATTCCTGTGGTATGCTTATTGACAATGTTTCTTCTTAGTTTTATCATCAATTTGAATGTTTATTTATCCTTACAACCATATGTATGCTTTCATGTGATCATCTCATTAATCTCTCGTTGATCTTTATCTCTTCATACGCACATCTGTATATGTATTTTAATATGGAAAATTCACATCATTATGGTCAAAGGTCAGTTTGGCGCCACCTATCCATCTCCTCAGTAGTAATCCCAAATCTATTTTATTCTAATTCATTTCTTTCCCAAACCATGAAGATGATTAAGCATAATTCATATTTTTTATGCTTTGTTTTGATGAGATATTCATGTTTGTGTTCCATTTATTTTTATGAATGAATTCATAGTCATATGCTCATTTTGATCCTTCATTTTTCAACCCTATACCACAATTATAGCCCAAATATGTCACTAAAAATACCTAATTTGCCTCATTTTCATCCCTGCAATTGATCATTTCAAACCTTGACCTAGTTCCTAGATATATGATCTTGATCCAATAAACTTAAATAAAAAACCCTAATCAAATTTTATTGAGCTTATAACTAGCCTAAAATCCTTATTCTCCAATCATATCCATTGGCTATGAGACTGATATTGAGAGAGCCCTCTTTGAATTGGTAGGGATAGATACCGAGTCTAAATCTTGTTTGTGGTTACCCCTTTAGCTTCCTTTCTCAACATTGGGAAATTGAAGGGTGATAACACGGTGGAGATACATGAAATTAACCTCATGTCTAGAAGAGTACTCCCAGACAATCATCCTCCATCTCCAACTGCAGAGGTTGAGGAGAAAAAGTAAGAGAGAAACCCTTAGACCAATAAAACTCCTTTTCCTGAGCACCTGATCCACCCTAGTCAATACAACCCAGAAGGGACTAAAATCTTGGGAGAATTGAAAATATGTGTGTGAAAATACCCCTTTATCTAGTGCATTAAGGATGCCCCTATTTACAATAGGCTCATCAAATAAAATTTCTTTAAAAATCCCAGGAGAAAGAAGAAATACACCCCCACCATCAATTTTGTGGGACAGTTGTCTGACATAATATTGGGAATGGTGATCTTCTCGAAGTACCTAGACCTTGGAAGTCCAGTAGCATATGTATACATCGATGGTTTCATAGTCCCCCACACTCTGATTGATCTTAGGGCTTCCATCAATGTGATGACCAGGGAAACTATGCTTAAACTCAACCTCCAAGGAGCCTTTAAAAAGACCACCACTATTATGTAACTTGCAGACAAATCCATAGTAGCTTTGGAAGGAATTTTTGAGTATGTTATGGTCTCGATTGAATCCTAGGAGTACCCCACAGATTTCCTAGTCTTGCAACCAAAAACCAATTTTAATGGATATCCTCTCATTTGGGAAGACCTTCGTTTTCCATTGTCGATGCTTATATCAGTTTTAGGGTCGGAAAAATGACTATCCGGTCTGATATGGGTGGCTGACTTGTTTTTCTATGCAAGCACCTCCCACTCAATTAAAACAAATTAAGGATCATGCTTATACATGATGTTGGGCCTTGTTTTGATCTCCTTTTGCTTAAGAAATACATTTTATTTTGCTACATTATCTATCCATTTACCATCATATTCACCTCAAATAGAACTAAAGATGCATAATCAGGTATTTATTTATGTTTTTCAATTATTAGATGTTTTTGTGAAAATTGAAATTTAAGTGCAATTTTGGACAGCAGCAAAAATTCTCGTTGTTGGGGTCCTGTGATTTGGCAGATTTGCATACCAAATGACAAGGCAACATCAGAACCACTTTGGAATCCTAGGATCTAGCCCTCCTGGATTCAGAGAGGGATCTCTCTATATGTGTTTTCAAAGGATATACTTTTAAATCTTATGATGTGATATAAGGCTAGTTATGAAGCATAAGGGATTTGTTTGTTTGTTTTTGGTTGGGAATCATTAAAATGTGAGGTGAAGGAGGAAATAAGTGGAAGGATGTTTCAGCATGGGAAAATAGGTCAAAAAACAATGCTAAACCATTAGGCTATGGAGTCATAAAAGGGTTTACTTGCACAACAACTATTCAAGGGTTTTCAAGGGGCAAGTCGTCTATATCAGAAGATATTTTAAGTTGAGTTGGTGGTATGAAACATTAAGGAGTGTGGTGAAAGAATAAAACAAGTAAGAAACAAAGGGCAGCCTAAGATCAGGTAAGGAATTTTAACCTATCCTGCTTTTGGCATGCACTCAAGGGAAAACATTTAAAATAAACATAAAAAGTAACCTAAGGTTAGGTAAGGACTTTTAACCTAGCCTGCTTTTGGCACACTCTTAAGGGAAATCTTCAAAACAGCTGTTTAAGAATTAAAAAGGGATAGGGCTAACCATAAAATTCCTTGATTAAGACTCTACTTAGTATGCAGTGAAAATATCATTCAAGAACAACATCTCAATTCTACTCAGCAAGACATGGGCTAACCAACATTCCTTGAATGGCTATACTCTATTGAAATCATTCCCAAACATACATTTAGAAGAAAACATAAAGATAAAGCTTATCAGTCAGAATTAGGGTACTTCAGAAGTAAATCCTAATCTATATTTTACTGCTCTTTATCAGAGAAGGTGAACATAGTGGAAACATAAGGAGAATAACAATTAGAGTAAGAATAACATCACCAATGATTTAGATCAGGATCCAGTGAATCTGCTTGTCTATTGATGTGCAAAACTAGTTACATACTTTGACTCCAATAGCTTTTTTAGTCTGATACTTCTCTTCCCAGCCTACTATGTTACAACTACTCAGCAGCTCTTCCTCAATAACAATTCAACTATTAACAATTTCCCAACCCTTTACAATGAGTTTTTTGTGAATACATATAGGTGAGAAAGGAAGAGTGTTGCGGAAATGTTAATAAATATCAATTAAGACAGAGTGGGAGAGGCATTCGAATTCCCATTTTGCTTAATGACCATTGCATTAACTGATTGTACCAATTTAGTAGTTTTTTCTATCTTTGAGGCATATCTGGTAAGCTGGTAATAACTCCAAAGTGTGTTCTTTGAAGCTAACTTTGGCCTGAAGTACTCTATTTGACCTCTGTGACAAGTAACTGTCATATTTTGGTTCTGAGACCTCCCATGATTGTGAAATAACTGTTTTGACAGTTTTAAAGAGTTTCTACCATCAGGATTGCTATCACGGTGTCTTTGAAAGGTAAAGTAGACTTCAGGTGTCCTTATGGGTTTCTGAGAAGGAAATGGCCTCGTTGATGTGTCTTTAGGAGGCTTTCTTTGACTGATTGGTCTCTCTTAGACACTTTAATCACTGATTTAGGCTTTGATTTGTGATTTAGGCTTCATTAGGCCTTCTCGGATCGTCTCTGGTATTTGTCTGATTGCTGTGTACAGGTGGTTGCGCTGGAGGGTTTACTGTGTAACCAATGCCCATGATGCATTGATTTAAAACTTGGAAATTCGACCCTTATGTCCCTTTTCTGCACTAAATTTCGGCCACAGAGGATCATCATCCTCGGCCTCTGCAACTAAATTGCTATGGGATGGATCTTTATCTTAGGATTGCCATTAAACCTGCAACAAACATTAAACATATTATATAAAACCTGCGTGGGGGATTAACTGCTTCAAAGGGCTTTGGCGGAGGCGGAGGAACTTTGCAGAGAGGTGGAATGCAGGCATAGGAGGTCTCCATGGTGAAAACCACGAAAACCAGGTTTCAAAAAGGTTTCGAGCGCGAAGAACAAGATGGCGGTTTTAGGAATACCAGAGACGATATTCGCATGGGGTCTGGGCGATAAGTGGTATTACGCAGGGTGGACGCGATACGGTCTGGAGGGTGTCACGTGTCCCTTGAAAACCACCCATTTCACGTTGAAAATGGAGTTTAGATAATTATGGAGGAACGACTGCGAAAATTTCTATGGGCCATTGGATCTAGGGGGGGGGGGGCAGATCAATGGTGGAGATCATGAGGAAACATGGTGGAAAGGCTCCAGCGCGGTCGGGTGGGACTAGCAGGATTATGTGGAAAATTGAAATAAATTACGCGTAGTGGGGGCACTTGAGGTATGGACGAGTTTGTGGGTCGGGTGCCTCCACAATAAATCTAGACCGTTGGATCAAGATCTTCTATGGTCAAAGGATTCAACTGCGGGGGCACTCCTATAGTTAATCTGTGTGCTGAAAGTGCTCGCGGGTGAAAATAAGGGGAATCAATGTGGGCCATTGGATCTGTGAGATGGACAGCAGAGATCAACTTTGGAGGATCAAAAATCGGTGGAGGAGAAGTTCTGGGGAGGAATAATTTGGAATTTGCGATGGCCGATGGCCGATGGGGAAGGATAGTGCGACGGCCGATGGAGGAGAGAAATTGCGATAGTGCGACGGAGCGAGAGTCATTGGATATGGGAGAGATCAATGGCTAGGATTCCATCGGCGGGGATGATCATCGGCAAAGAAGGGAAAGCAGAAGGGAAAGGGGTGAAACCCGATGTGATGCGTCGTTGCGATGGGGGGGCGCGATGGCAATCATATCTCGAGGAAATGGATGGTCTAGATCTTATCGGAGGATCGGTCATCGATGGAAAAGAAATCTTGGAAGCGGGAACTTGGAATCGCCAATGGCCGAAGGGCTTAGCGCTTTGGTTGCAGGGCGTGATCTTATGGTGGAAGAAGGGGCTCGGGCTTAAGCAAAAGGGGCTTAAAGGCCTAATTTGATAAAAGGTCAGAAAGGTCTAAAAAGGTGGGTTTTTAGACTTTTTTAAAGGTTTCGATAGGGTAAAAAAGGGTATTTTAAACCATAAAAAGAGGTCTTTATAGGTTTAAAGGGTTTTTATAAGAAAAATGAGGGTAAATGAGGGAGAAAAGGGGATTCTTAGGGGAATAAGATGAATGTTTAGGGTAAGTGGAAATGAGTGAAAAATGGGTGGAATGGGTTTATGGAATGATAGAAAATAGCTCAAAAACAGTTCCTTTTGATATCAGTAGGACTTCTTTGAGAAATATTTTGTGGAAACAGCAGTGAAGATGATTTGTAAGATGAAAGACACCAAGAAGGCTTCAAGAACTAGCAGTTTTCCATGAAGATTGCTTCTTGAAGGCTTAAGAACATATTTAGCCATCATTTGTTGTGACAAAAATTTACTGATGGCTAATAGTGGCTCCACTTGGGGATGGCAGCTCCTTGGAGGTGTCAAGGACCTCAGAAATTTTATCTCTAGAATGTATATCAATGTCTTGCACTTTGACAATCCTCTTTCTTCTTTGATCATGTTGCTTGAAAACATGATCAATCATTACATCATAACAAATCAATTTTCCCCAAAAAACTACCTACACAGCCTACTTTCCTAACATTTTTTCTTCATAAGGTGCACTTGGACTTGCAAACCTTTTGACATCAACATTTTATTCTTTTATTGAAAGCATGAAACTAATCTAAATCTACCCTTATAACTTCCATGAGTCCAGATTAAACAGTTGGACTCAAATGTTCTCTACCTAATCTACTATCTGCCAGGATTAAGCTTTCTGACAGATCTTATTCTCTATATTCTAACATAGAATTTAAATACAGACAAACCAGGATTAAACTATCTAATTTGTTATAAGAGTATGGCATAAAAACAAGCTGCACATAGACTAAAATTTACAGGAATTTAAAACAAAATTGTGAAGGCTTAAGATCTGAAAATTAAAAGCATCCTTCATTCTTCTTATGACTCAGATTTTAATCTGTTGTGAGTCATCCTTTTTCTTTTCTCTTGGTTCATATTTTGAGCATATTAGAACCAATTCTTCATCAAACTTTACAGGTTTAGGATTTAAGCTTGTTTGAACCTCTGTTTTTCTATCCTAATCTAGTCTACTGATAAGCCAAGTTTAGACAGTTTGGCAAATCTTCTTCACTAACCTATCAGCAGTAAATTGAAATCTATCTAGTCATGATTAGGCTGTATGACTAAATAGCAGTGTTTTCTTTTAGTAGTGGAATTTAAGCTTGCACACTTTTAGACTCTCTTTCTTTTTTTGGTATGGGGTTTTACCTTTCTTGTTTTATATCTGCCCTCTTTTCTCTTTTTCTATTTTTTTTGTATTTTTTCTTTTTTCTTTCAAAGAAAAAAACAAAAAACTAACTAAATGCTCACAGGCTGAGCTTTATTGACATTCCTACCTACCCTAATATAACTATGAAATATTTACATGTTTAGCTGATAAATTCTCTTTTCCAATACATCCAGGCAATCAGATGGTTCCATGACCGGTCTTTGCTCATCTCTTTAAGCAGGCAGGATAGATAGGGCCACTCCCATCTCACTTGTTCTTTAGCGGCAGTGCTAAAAAATTTTGTTGCATTTGGTGATACACTACTCCAAACAATCTCTATCCCTTCTTCAGATGTATTTAAAAAATGAGCGAAGGGGTCTTGAAATAATACCTGGTTCGAAGTATTTGACAGGTAAGTTTCAACCGAGGTTATTTTTTCTTCCACTGGATCAAGGAAAATATTCTTTTGCGAAAGAAAATCTTCTTCATCTTCATTGTGATCTGAACTAGAGGACTCATCATATATTGCAGTTTTGTCCTCTTGTAGTCCCGGGGTATTTCGATTCAGTGGACTAAGCTCGGTGAAGAGGTCATTATACTCTTGAGCAGGGGTCTCTTTGATTACCTCAACCCTTTCAGGAGAAGGTTCTTTAATTTCAACCGGCTCAAGAATTTCTTCATTGTTTTCCTCCTCAACCTTTGAGCTGAAATACTGCTGATTCCCAATCACATGTAAACTGCTACTGATGAGCTGTAATGAAGCAAAGAAAATATTCAGAGATTCTTCGCCCTCTTCTACATTTTTAAAGCTTTCTTCATCAATATCTTAAATAGCCTGCTTTGTCTCATTACTTTCTCGGAGTTGGTGGAACTGATCTGCCTCCCACAAATCTACTAATGATGGTCCTGCAAGATCAACTTCTATTTGGAGAACATCATCATCAGACAGATAAAAATTAGGAAAATGATTAATGTAAGTAAAGTCACCAATCAAACATACTGGATTATCAGTAGGTCTTTCTTTATTCTGATCTACAAGGGAACTTTCTAAATTTTCACAACAAAGTTCCTTAGGTGAATGGGAAAGAGTGTTTGTTTTGAAAAAAAAATTAGAGGCTGGTTGTTTATTGATAATCTGATCAATTTCTTCTTCTGTCAAAAGAGGAGGTGTTTCTGTGTTTCTTTGAGCGGAAGTACAACAGTTCTCTATCTCTTGTGAAGACTGAATTTGAGGCTAGATGTCTTCTTGAGCCTCAGCTAAAAGGGATGATGAATCATTATTTATGCTTACAGGGATATCTTGAGGAATGTCTTTTATTTCTTGATTAATCTCTTCCTCAAATGATTCATCTAGGTTTTTATGATAGTTTTCTTGGGTATGAAATTCATGAATGGCTGCTAAGAGATCTTTAGGATGCACATTAACCAAATCCTCATCAATATCTAACAGGTATTGTATGATGTTCTGAGATTGATCAGAACAATTTTCAGTCCATGATAAAGATGAAGGGTTTTCTTTGTATTTTTCATAAAATACTTGGTGCATGTATTTTAAAGAAAACAAGCTCTTAGGTTCTAACCATTCATACCAATCCCTTGTCCTTCCTTCTAATGTTTCCATGAAAATTTTCATAAGACAGTCCTCATGCCATTCAACTTTTAACCTCCATACATGTATATGAAACTTGATGAGATGTAACAAGGGGTCATCAAACTTTTCATCTTTAAAAATAGGCAGGTTTTTCATCCAATATATTTGAGGCATTTTGTGTGGGAATGCAGGGATATGATCTCTGTTCATTGGAGCATATCTCCTTTGTATCCTTGGATCCATGTTTGTAAATCAGAAAGGGTCACTGAATCTTTTCAACAAGTTCAGAGTCTTCTAGCAGTGGATTCATTTGGTCTTTTGGGGGTTGTGGAGTCGCCAGGTGGAGGATTTCAAATGTTTTAAGATAATTTGTTGTCCACCATCAACAATTGAATACCAATCTAAGGAGGTTTGTGGGTCTTCAGAGGTCTTAAGGATGTATAAGATGTAATTCACTCATAATTTCCCCAGTGGAGTTGCCATTATGTTGGGGTCCTATGATTTGGCAAATTGGCATACCAAATGACAAGGCAACATCAGAACCACTTTGGAATCCTAGGATCTAGCCCTCCTGGATTTAGAGAGGGAACTCTCTATATGTGTTTTCAAAGGATATACTGTTAAAGCTTATGATGTGATATTAGGCTAGTTATGAAGCACAAGGGATTTGTTTGTTTGTTTTTGGTTGGGAATCATTAAATGAGAAGGTCATGTGAAGTGAAGGAGGAAATAAGTGGAAGGATGTTTCAACATGGGAAGATAGGTCAAAAAACAGTACTAAACCATTGGGCTATGGAGTCATAAAAGGGTTTACTTTCACAACAACTATTCAAGGGTTTTCAAGGGGCAAGTCATCTATATCGGAAGATCTTTTAAGTTGAGTTGGTGGTATGAAACATTAAGGAGTGTGGTGAAAGAAGAAAACAAGTAAGAAACAAAGGCCTAACATCAGGTAAGGACTTTTAACCTATCCTACTTTTGGCATGCACTCAAGGGAAAACATTTAAGATAAACATAAAAAGTAACCTAAGGTCAGGTAAGGACTTTTAACCTAGCCTGCTTTTGGCACACTCTTAAGGGAAATCTTCAAAACAACTATTTAAGACTAAACAAGGGACAGGGCTAACCATAAAATTCCTTGATTAAGACTCTACTTAGCATTCAGTGAAAATATCATTCAAGAACAACATCTCAAGTTATACTAAGCAAGACATGGGCTCACCAACATTCCCTGACTGCTTATACTCTATTGAAATCATTCCCAAACACACATTTAGAAGAAAACATAAATATAAAACTTATCATTCAGAATTAGGGTAATTCAGAAGTAAATCCTAATCTATATTTTACTTCTCTTTATCAGAGAATGTGAACACATTGGAAACATAAGGAGAATAACAATTAGAGTAAGAATAACATCACCAATGATTTAGATCAGGATCCAATGAATCTGCGTGTCTATTGATGTGCAAAACCAATTACATAATTTGACTTCAATAGCTTTTTCAGTCTAACACTTCTCTTCCCAGCCTACTATGTTACAACTACTCAACAGCTCTTACTCAATAACAATTCAACTATTAAAAATTTCCCAACCCCTTACAATGAGTTTTTTGTGAATAAATATAGGTGAGAGAGGAAGAGTGCTGCAGAAATGGTAATAAATATCAATTAAGACAGAGTGGGAGAGGCATTCGAATGCCCATTCTGATTAATGACCATTGCATTAACTGATTGTACCAATTTAGTAGTTTTTTCTGTCTTTGAGGCATATCTGGTAAGATGGTAATAACTCCAAAGTGTGTTCTTTGAAGCTAACTTTGGCCTGAAGTACTCTGTTTGAGCTCTGTGACAAGTAACTGTCATATTTCGGTTCTGAGACCTCCCATGACTGTGCAATAATTGTTCTGACAGTTCTAAAGAGTTTCTGCCATCAGGATGGCTATCACGGTGTATTTGAAAGGTAAAGTAGACTTCAAGTGTCCTTATGGGTTTCTAAGAAGGAAATATCCTCGCTAATGTGTCTTTAGGAGGCTTTATTTTACTGATTTGTCTCTCTTAGACACTTTAATCACTGATTTAGGCTTTGATTTGTGCTTTAGGCTTCATTAGGCCTTCTTGGATCGTCTCTGGTTTTCTTCTTATTGCTGTATACAGGTGGCTGCGCCGGATGGTTTACTGTGTAACCAATGCCCATGACGCATTGATTTAAAACTTGGAAATTTGACCCTTATGTCCCTTTTCTACACTAAATTTCGGCCACAGAGGATCTTCATCCTCGACCTCTGCAACTAAATTGTTGTGGGACAGCTCTTTATCTTAGGACTTCCATTAAACCTGAAATAAACATTAAACATATTATATAAAACCTGCGTGGGGGCTTAACTGCTTCAGAGGGCTTTGGCGGAGGCGGAGGAGCTTTGCAGAGAGGTGGAATGCAGGCAGAGGAGGTCTCCATGGCGAAAACCACAAAAACCAGGTTTAAAAAAGGTTTCGGGCACGAAGAACAGGATGGCGGTTTTGGGAATACCGGAGATGGTATTCACGTGGGGTCCAGGCGGTAAGTGGTATTGCGCATGTTGGACGCAATACAGTCTGGAGGGTGCCGCATGTCCCTTGAAAACCACCCATTTCAAGTTGAAAATGGAGTTTAGAGCGTTATGGAGGAACGGGTGTGAAAATGTCTATGGGCCGTTGGATCTTGGGAGAGGGGGTAGATCAACGATGGATATCACGAGGAAACATGATGGAAAGGCTCCAGTGTGGTCGGGTGGGACCAGTGGGATTATGTGGAAAATTGAAAGAAATTACACGTAGTGGGGGCACTTGAGGTACAGATGGGTTTATGGGCCGGGTGCCTCCACAGTAAATCTAGACCGTTGGATCAAGATCTTCTGTGGTCAAAGGAACCAACTGTAGGGGCACTACTATAGTTAATCCGTGTGTTGAAAGTTCTCGCGGGTGAAAATAAGGGGAATCAATGCGGGCCGTTGGATCTGTGAGATGGACGGCAGAGATCAACTTCGGAGTATCGACAATCGGTGGAGGAGAAGGTCCGGGGAGGAAGAATTTGGAAGTTGTGATGGCCGATGGCTAATGAGGAAGGCTAGTGTGATGGCCGATGGAGGAGAGAGATTGTGATAGTGCGATGGAGCGAGAGCCATTGGCTCTAGGAGAGATCAACGGCTAGGATTCCATCGGCAGAGAAGGGAAAGCGGAAGGGAAAGGGGCGAAACCCAATGTGATGTGTCGATGCGATGGAGGGGCGCGATGGTTGTCGGATCTCGGGGAAATGGACGGTCTAGATCTTATCGGAGGATCGGCCATCAGCAAAAAAGAAATCTTGGAAGCGGGAACTTGGAATTGCTGATGGCCGATGGGCTTAGCGCTTTGGTCGCAGGCACGATCTTATGGCAGAAGAAGGGGCTCCGGCTTAAGCAAAAGGGGCTTAAAGGCCTAATTTGATAAAAGGTCGGAAAGGTCCAAAAAAGTGGGTTTTTAGACTTTTTTAGAGGTTCCGATAAAGTAAAAAAGGGTAGTTTAAACCATAGAAAGGGGTCTTTATAGGTTTAAAGGGTTTTTATAAGAAAAATGAGGGTAAATGAGGGAGAAAAGGGGATTCTTAGGGGAATAAGATGAATGTTTAGGATAAGTGGAAATGAGTGAAAAATGGGTGGAATGGGTTTATGGAATGATAGAAAATAGCTCAAAAACAGCTCCTTTTGATATCAGCAGGACTTCTTTGAGAAATATTTTGTGGAAACAGTAGTGAAGATGATTTGTAAGATGAAAGACACCAAGAAGGCTTCAAGAACTAGCAGTTTTCCATGAAGATTTCTTCTTGAAGGCTTAAGAACATATTTAGCCATCATTTGCTGTGACAAAAATTTACTAATGGCTAACACCCGTAATATCATTATGATTTGCATATCTGCAAGACACTTGGGCTCGAGATGGATATGTTTCTAGAAATCTCAGGAGCTAGGAGTAACAGTACACCTATTGGTACAGCCAGATTGAGCTTTAATAGGCTCAGTCAAAGGCGGTCAAACAGGACCAAGCTTTATGGAGGATCCCTAGAAACTAGGTCTACACTCTTATTTTATGGGATTTTTCCAGACTATGATGGATATGGTAGATCAATTCGACTTTATATGATAGGATATGGATATTTATGACTTCTTGTGATATTTTAGATCAGTTTTTTAAACATTTCATCTATTTAAGCCTCACACTTTGAAGGCTTTGACATTGGAACTTGTATGACTTATTATTATTATCTTAGAGACTTGAAGACATAATAGAGGATCTGTTCTACCATATTTTGATGCTGCTACATGTTTATTGATTGCTTGAAGTCTTGAGTAGTTGAGTTTACTTTCAGTGTGCAAGGCAAGGGTGGAAGGGCCCCCACACCGAGCTAAGTACACTTCGCAGTTTTCATAGCTGTAATTGATTTGCTTAGATTTATTTCCTGCTTTCATGATTTCGCAATAGTGTTAATGATGTATGTAATCAGTAATTAAGGAAAACTAGGATCTCTAAGATTAGAGCCTCTTGATTATTATTCCATGTATCTTAACCTATTATTTAGTATTAGATTTCATGCTTTCATGTTTTCACAATGGTATTAACGATGTATGCAATCAGTAATTAAGGACAACCAGGACCTCTAAGATTAGAGTCTCTTGATTATTATTCCATATATCTTAATTCATTGTTTATAAGTTAATTAAGTTAATTCTTATATTTGTAATATGCATTTCACTCACCATCCATAGTTCATCTTCTAAATTTGACTGTGATTGAAACCCATCTACTTTGGGGATGCTTCTAAGTTCACCAACTTGGATTGATATTAAATACTCACATTAATTTGCAACAGTAAATTGACCCAACATTTTGGCGCTGTTGTTGAGGAAGCATATTCCAAATCGGTCAAAATAGGAAGACAAAAAGATTAAAACACAAAAACAACATAAAAATCACCAAAAACAACAAAAACTTAGTTTTTATTTCAAAAGTAATGTTTTCATATGCCTAGAGATAGAGATCAAAAAGGTAGATTTGTGAAACAAAACCCCCCAACAACACATTCATCCACAGGATTAATAACACCAGTTTCTGGAAAACCTACTATAGAAGAGTTAGAGGAGAAACAGATATCAGGACAGAGATTAACTTTAGTTTAAAGAAAAATTTTGTTAGCTTATGAGGTAAAGAAAAAGAAATCACCTAAAGAACCTCCTTCTATTTGGAAACAAAAAGAAACACCAAAACAAATTGTCGAATAACTAGAACAACCTGTCCTTGAGCAAATTATAGTAGTACAAAATCAACCTATTGAAACACTACAAATCTCTAAACAAGAAATGGCTAAAGAGGGAGAAGGATCAACTAGAATAAACATGACTCCTGAACAAAGATTAGAATATGAAAGACAACAAAGGGAATGGAGAAGAAAAAGAGAAGAAGAAAGAAGAATTGAAACGGAAAGAAAGGCTGAAGAAGATAAAAGAAAATAAGCACTTCGAAAGATAGGGGAAGAAGCAAGAAGAGAAAACCAAACAACACAAGAAAATGAGCAAGAAGATAATAATGATAAAGAGACTACTTTTGGCTTTCCTATTTTAGATGCAAGAGAAATACTCAGAGAAGAAATAAAAATGAAAATTATTCCACCATCTGTATTGCCAAATTTCTATGGAATGTCAACAGAAGATCCTGATGCATTTATGTTTGAGTTTGATATCTTGTGTAGAAAATATGGATATACTGATGATACACACAAAATTTGACTTTTTCCTTCTACTTCAAAATTTGCAGCCTTAAAATGGTTTATGGGATTAGGAGAACACACTATAGCTTCTTGGGAAGACATGAAAAAAATATTTCTGAAAAAGCATCAAGCTTACTGCATGGCTAGAGACTCGAAAGAAGACATTTTCAGAATGTCCCAATAGGAAGATGAAAGTTTGGAAGAATATTTGGAAATATTATTGTATAATTTGTAAAAATCCAAACATCATTCTCTTAGTCTAGATACTATCCGCAGTATTTTTCTAAAGGGTATTAGAGATGAGTATTTAGATATTATTAATGTAATGGGAAAAGGAGATATTTCTAATTTACCATTTGAAGAAATTTCTGAATTATGTCAAAAATACTCTAGAGGGAGAGCTAAGAGTGGGAAAAGAGATATTTCATCAAAAGCTTCCAAATCTGCAGCAAGTGCAGTAACAAGAGCAGAGATAGGAAGCATGTTAGAGAATTTTAAAACATATCTTTTAAGCACTTTGGGTACACAAGTTGTTGTTTTAAAAGCTAAGAAGAGAAAATAAGAGCAAGATGAAGCCTTAGCAATTTTCTGTCCAAAGTGTAGAAAAAAACATCCACTCAAAGAATGTCCTTTGCAAAATATACAAATATGTCGACTATGCACAGAAAATCATACAACAGAGAAATGTCCAAAGTTAAAATAATTTCAAGGGGAAGAAGTACAAGGAGTAGATTCCCTCTACTATATGGCACCAAGAAGACCTTGGCAGCCAAGAATGCCTCAACAATTCCCTCAAAAAAACTTTCAATATACTCAAAATACATGGAATACACCAATGCCATGGCAAGCTTAGCCACCACAACAGTATCAAAACCAAACTTCACAAGGTTGGAGGGGATATGGTTATGGAAACCAACCGCCACAGCAAATTTATAACCAACAGTATCAATATCAAAAACCATATCCTCCACAATCATTTCCTCAATATCAACAATTCCAACAAAAACAACCCATGCCATATCTAAATCCACCAATGCTAACTCAACCTCAGAAACTTCAGCTGCCAAATAACCAACAACCTCTTAGACCAACACAATTACCAGCTCATCTAGTAGCTAATCCAAGCAATAATATGGATAGACCAGCATATCATGTGGAAGAGGCAACATATTATCCTACATATTCAATTCTTCTTATAGAGGATGTTCATCTAAGGTCTGGGAAGGTACTCCAAAAAGGTTCTCCTCCAATTATTGAAGAGCAAACAAAACAAGGAGAACAAAATGAACAATCTCAACCAGAAAAACAAATTCAAAAAGGTAAAGCTATCATGAAACAAACTCCACCATATCTGGAGAGACTTATACAACAGAACATTCCAATATCTCTCCCTGAATTTAGTATTTTGGATGAAATAAAAAACACATATGTTAAAATTTCTTTATTGCAGGAAATTAAAGACATTCCAATATACTCAAAAACAATAAAGAAATTATGCATAAAGAAATCTAGTAGAAGAAAGAAGGATCCACCAACAATCCAGGTAATTGGAAGTCTTTCATCTCTCATGTCTAAGAATGCGGCTATTGAAAAATATGTTGATCCAGGAATTCCTATGGTTACTATTTCAATTAACAAATTTTCAGTACCAAACACTTTAATAGATTTTGGAGCAGCTATCAATGTTATGACAATAGAGACTATGAAACAATTGAATCTGAACAACATTAGACATACTACTACAGTTTTAGAACTTGCAGACAGATCCAAAGTTGTTCCAGAAGGTATACTAGAGGATATCATTGTCTCACTGGATTCTTGGGAATATCTTGTAGACTTTTTTATTTTGCAGCCAAAAACAAACTTGGGAGGGCATCCCTTAATTTTAGGTCGACCCTGGTTGGCCACTGCATATGCTTACATTGGATGCAGATCATGAAGCATGATTATTGCACATGGAGATGAACGGAAGCATGTTACATTATATCCTCCTGCTCAATCTCCTTCTATATATTCATTACTTGAAGAAGATGTAGAACAAATATCTAAACTTGTTCTTAGTCTTAATCAAGTTTATAATTTCAGAGAGGAGGAAGAAAATGAGGACTTATTAGATCTATTCATCTCAGAACCAAATATTTCAGAGCAGCTTAGGGTGACTCAATATGAAGCTACTAGCTATCTTCTAAATGAATGTTTTCAAGAAATTGCACAATACAATCATTGAAAAATACATTTGAAATCATTTTTCCTGTAAATTCAATTACCAATTCGAACAGCAAAATAATTGAAATTAGTCCTCAAAGACATTTGAATATTGGTAAAAATTTACAATCGTCACAAGAGGAAAAGCTAATAACATTATTGCAAAAATATTCAAAATCTTTTGCCTGGGATTATAAATAAATTCATGGAATTCATCCAAAAACATGCATACATCACATTTATACTGATAATGAAGTCAAACCTATTAGGCAACCACAAAGACGAATGAATCCCATGATGAAAGAAATAGTGAAAGAGGAATTACAGAAACTATTACAGGTCGGATTTATCTATCCTATTTCTGATAGTCAATGGGTTTCACCATTAGTTGTGGTACCTAAGAAAAATGGGAAGTGGAGGATTTGTGTTGATTATCATGAGCTTAACAAAGCTACATTAAAATATCATTTTCCTTTACCATTTATTGATCAAGTGTTAGATTCATTAGCAGGAAAGAAATTTTTCTCCTTTCTGGATGGATTTAGTGGATATAATCAGATAAAAATAGCATTAGAAGATCAAGATAAGACAACATTCACATGCCCTTGGGGAACATATGCATACAATGTATTACCCTTCGGTTTATGTAATGCACCTGCTACCTTTAAAAGAGCAGTTCTTGCTATTTTTGCTAATTTGATTCATGAGTGTGTGGAAGTTTACATGGATGATTTCACCATGTATGGTACAACATATGATGATTGTTTAAATAATCTTGAAAAAGTATTAAAAATATGCATTGATACAAACCTATCACTTAGCAATGAAAATTTTTTTATGATGTTAAATGAGGGGACAGTGTTGGAACACCATATTTCTTCTTCAGGAATTAAGGTGGACCCGAAAAAAATTTAGGTCATTGTGGATTTAACACCACCTACAACACAAAAAGAGGTTCGAATTTTCTTGGGTTATGCAGGCTATTATAAGAGATTTATTCAAAATTTCAATAAAATAGCTTTACCATTATTCAAGTTACTTTCAAAAGATGTAGAATTCCAGTGGACTGATGAATGTCAATATGCATTTGAAAAATTAAAACACAATTTATCAATTGCACCCATTCTTCGAGGACCCAATTGGTCTTTTCCATTTCATATTTCAACTGATGCATCTGATACATCTATTGAAGCATCACTTGGAAAAAAAGAGAATCAATTCAATTACGCTATATATTTCATCAGTAAAAACTTGACATCAGTAGAATTGAATTATAATGTGACAGAGAAAGAAATGTTAGTTGTTGTACATGCAATAAATAAATTTTGACATTATATAACAGGTTATCAAGTTTATATTCATATAGATCATTCTGCTATAAAATATTTAATGAAAAAATCCATTACAAATAGCAGAATAACTCGATAGCTGTTATTGATGCAAGAGTTTAATATTACTGTGCAAGATAGACTAGGAAAAGACAACCAAGTTGCTGACTTTTTGTCAAGATTAAATTTGCCTGGCAATCCTAATCCAGTATCAGACAATTTTCCAGATGAACATTTATTTGCTATAAATGTCAAGACCCCTTGGTTCGCAGATATAGCTAATTATTTATCATCTGATATCTTACCATCTCATTACACAAGTAAACAAAAACAAAGAATAATTAGAGATAGTGCCAGATATAGTTGCATCAATGGAGATCTATTTTACACTGTTGCTGATTTAATTATTAGAAAATGTGTAAGGGAGGATGAAATAATAGAAATTTTGAAAGCTTGTCATGATGAACCATGTGGTGGCCATTTTTCAGAGAAACGACATACAAAGTACTGACGCTTGGTTACTATTGGCCATCTATATTCAAGGACTCCAGAAATTATGTCAAAAGATGTGACAGCTGCCAAAGAATTGGTAAACCAGTGGCATCCGATAAAATACCATTAAAGCCGCAAGTACTTATTGAACCATTTGAAAAGTGGGCTTTAGATTTCATGGGACCAATCAGTCCTCCATCCAATGGAAATAAATACATTCTTGTATGTACAGATTATGTGACTAAATAGGTGGAGGCCAAGGCAGTAGTACGGGCAATAGAAGAAATAGTAACATCTTTTCTATATGAAGAAATCTTTGTCAAGTATGGAGTTCCTAGACAAATAGTGATTGATCAAGGTGCACAATTTACATCAAAACTTGTCATGAAATTACAAAGAATTTCCAAATCAAACATAGAAAATCCACTCCATACCATCCTCAAGAAAATGGACATGTGGAATCTACAAACAAAGTTATAGAAAGTATTATGACAAAAACAATGAACATGAACAGAAAATATTGGTCAGATAAATTGAAAGATGCATTATGGGCATATAGAATAACTTGGAAAAATACTATTGGTTTCAGTCCATATCAGTTAGTATATGGAAAAGAAGTTCTATTACCAATTTAATTTCAAATACAAACATACAAGCTAGCAGCAGAGTTAGGGATGGAATTGTCGCAAGCACAACAAGAAAGGATTATGCAGTTAAACCAACTAGATTAAATTCGAAAACAAGCAGTTGAACATACTACTCTAGTCCAAGAACAATAGATTAAATGGCATGATCGATTTATCAAAAATAAAGTCTTTCAGAAAGGAGATTAGGCACTCTTGTTCGATTCCAAATTCAAAGATTTCAAAGCCAAATTTATGACTCTTTGGCTTGGGCCATATGAGATTGAAGAAATCTTCAATAATGGAGCAGTCAAAATCAAAGCAATTGATGAATCATCTGTATCGTTTGTGGTTAATGGACATAGGCTAAAAATTTAACATAAGCCTATAGACAAAGAGGATTTTCTAAGAAAATCTCCATGGATTATGATCTGGAAATACTGGGAAAACACAGTAATATGATTTCCAAAACTCCAGTATAAGATCCATAAGAAAATAAAATAAAATGTTTGGTTGTGAAAATCCAGGAAACTGGCACAATACAAACTTGAATTCCCATTGGAAACCAACTTGTTTGGTCAATCGAAATTCTATTTTCTGCTTAATTTAGTTTCACTTTTGCAGATTTAGCCTCCAAGTTTTTCAGACTTGAGGACAAGTCAGAATATCAATTTAGGGGAAGGTGTGAAATAAAAAAACTATGAAAACAGTTTTCAGCAGTTGAATGCGACAGAAGAAATTCTCAATTATGGAACATTATTGCAAAATTACGCCGGAAAGGGATCTGAACATTATTATGTCACAAAGGGACCTGAATATCATTACGCCAGAAAGGGACCTGAATATCATTTTGCCAGAAAAGGGACCTGAAAAGACCATAGCAGATGTCAACATGTACTTGAATGATAATTATTCAAAAGAAAATCAGATGAAAAAAGAAATAAAAATCCTATCAAGTCCACAAGAACTGTCAAAAACAATGTCGACCATCATCAATGTCGATCATCATCAAATTTTGACGAGGGAGTACATTTGTACAGTGAGTAAATTTTTTATTCTCTTAAATTTTCATATTTTTCAAAAATAGTGTAGGATTGATAAACTAATTTAAATACTAGTTAATGCATCATTTACCTACATTACATTACATTTTTTTTCCTACATTACATTGCATTCGATATTTTATCCACATTTCGTATTCTCGACCCACATTTTATCATTTATCCATATATTACCCTTTGAAATATTTCATATCACTAGCCATATCCTAGCCTATGTATTTCTTAATAAAAAGAATGATAAACAATAGGTCACAAGTTGAACCCATAAGAAGAATTTTTTAGACCTACAAAAACCATAAAGCAAAGGTTAGCATTCTACATTAATTTTAAAAACTTGACTATTGCATTAGTCAATTTTTAAAATTAAAAATCAAAACCAAAGTTTAAAATTATATGGTGCAATTTAAAATGAAATGGTGAGCGCAAACATAATATAAAACCACGAATGCAATGGCAGTGATGGTATGGTAGTGCAATGATAAACCACAAATGCAATGGAAATGACGACGCATACAAGTATGCATGGATATGATGGCATGCAAAAAAAATCATAAATAAATACAAGCACAGTATGGGAATGATGGCACATACAAAGTATGAGAAATGCAACACATGGATGCGAACATGAATGATGGAGCACGATGGCATGCAAGCCGAATGATGGAGCACGATGACATGCAAGCAGAGCATAATTAATATTGCAGGCAGTCAGATGTACAAACCATAAACATGAAACGTGAAAGTAATACAAAAGGATAGGCACGATAGTCAAAGGAGGAACATGCATGCTAGGTCAAACATTCAATGAACGGTTAAGAAATTCAAAAAAAAAAAAAACACTGTGTAAACAAAACAAACTCATTTCCGCTCCGCTTTAAAACCATTTCCGCTCTGTTGTAAGCATTTTCGCTCCTGTAGAAAGCCATTTCGGCCATTTTCAAAACTCAAAGATCATTGCTAGAGGGAGATAGTCACTATCATCGCCATTGAAAGGCTCAGTAAGGAAGAAGGAGTGTGTATTCAAGAACATCCTACTGTATGTAACCACTGTAAAAAAAAAAATGCAAAGGAGAGATAAGTGTGAAGGCCGAGAGGAGAAAACACATAAGAAGAAGCTAGAGATATAGTGAGCAAGGGAAATCGGAGTAATAAGAAGCATTTACAGCTAGAATTCCGAAAAAATCAATGGTGCCATCCAACAGAAAGCGGAATTCTCTGAAGAAGAGGTAAGATCCAATTGTGTTTATAAATTTTGGGATTGTATCAATCATTCAAACCCTAAGTTAAAGAAGGAGTGTATTTATTTCAACTTGCAAGCCTGTCATGCAAACAAATTCGAATTCAAATAGTTTAAAAACGTGTTGACAAAGTTTTACAAATGCTCTGCCATCAGTCAGTCATGAATTTTATTTTTGAATGAGTGTGTAAAAGAGAGGATTTGTATGGATTTGTATGGATTTAAAAACTCCAGTTCAACTGAAGAAGATCACAAAATCAGAGAGAATTTATAAAGGAGCAATCACATAAGAGAAGGTAAGATTGACACATCCTCCTTCAGATTTTTAATGCAAAACAGAAAACAGAGAAGTGCAATTCGAATGCATGAGGGAAAGTGTTAATTTTAGTTGTGAATTTTTTTTAAAAACACACTCAATCTACAAATTTAGAACACAAGTTTGTGAAGATAGAATGCAGAATAGATGTGTTTTGACAGAAGACTGAATTGAAGAGAAATGGAGTAAGACAGTTTACCATGAATTTTCTTTTACAAATGATTGAAGTTTCTTTTGAATTAACAGTGAATTTGGATGCAGTGTTTTGGAAATTTTTGTATGAAATAAGGAGTGAAAAACTACTGTATATAAAAATTTAAAAAAAATCAATTTTTTTACACAGTTCAAATCATTTGCAAAACAGAGGATGTTTTTAAGAGAATACCTTTCAAATTATTTAAAAAACAAAGGATGTTTTTAAGAGAATACCTTCCAATTCATTTTCAAAACGGAGACTGATTTTTAAGAAGAAAACAGAGAATTAATAGAAGATGTAACATTAGAAACATATATTATGTTTTTTTTGCAACATCTCCTATCAATTTATCTATTTATTTATTTATTTTTATTTTTATTTTTTATTTATTTATTTATTAATTAATTTTTATTTTTATTTTATTTTTTATTTTTTTTTCAGTAAGAGTACATTCTTCAAAATAAAAGAGACAGAGAATTGGTTGATTGTCAAAAATAGTGAAACAGAGAGGTGAGCTTACTACCACAATTATACCCAGTGTTTAATTTGTTTTTATTTGAAAAATGAAATTAATGACAATGGATGGTCACATTAAATGGTTTTCAGAACAAATTCCTTCCAGTGCAGAGCTAAGGATTTTTAAATAGAACACTGGGGTAGGGAGACTGTGGAAAAACTTTGTCAATCAGGGTTGATAGGGTTTTTACAAAAAATCAGAGGCCACAATGAGAGAGTGACAAAATAATTTGTAAATAACTTCACACAGAATGAAACCATGGTGGGAAACATGCATATCTCTTTAAGTTCTTAATATATTTCTGAAGCACTAGATTTATCATTTTCAGGAGAATTGTATCATAAGGGTTTGCATTTTAGAGACAAAGGGTGGACTTTCTTTCTAGATAAAAATAGGAAAGGCTCCTTCGACAAGTAAAAAGGTATTCCTAGAGAATGGTTTAATGAACCATAGGCTGAATTGGTGTTAATAATCCAAAAATATTTCACCTTTGATACTAGATTCAGTGCAGTGCATCTTTACCATGTAAGGATACTTCAGCACATAAAGGGAGACATAAGAATAAATTTGCCTTATTTCTTCTACAGAAGTTTGATGAAAATGGTAGAAAGAATTAAGTCAGAAGCCAAACCCAAAGAAGTTCAATTCATTCACTATGGACTTATTAAAATTCTTGTAGATCATCAATTGAAGATTAATGGGATAGTTTGGGAGGATTTCCTAGCAGAGAATGGGTTTGTAGAACAAATTGAGGAAAACAAAACTAAACCCATAGAAGAAACAAGAAATATCATACATACATCTCTCTATCCATCTACAAGAGAAAAGAAACAGCAGGGAGCAATGGTATTAGAAAAATAAACATCCTTTGTGACTATTCCTAGGAGGAAAAACATTCAGTAGAACCAGAGGTCCAAATCTTGGAAACTTCTCCTATTAGGAAACATTCCACTGCAGTTCTTGAAAGGTTGGAATTTTTTTTTTTGAGGATGCTTTAGATAAAGATTCATGCTTTGAGAATAATGAAGTGGAAGCTGTTTCAGTTTCTAAAGATTCAAAAGGGGAAGATCATAATCTTTTCAGATTCAAAGTGCTTACTAACAGCTTAGAAATAAGCAGGATCATGGAAAGGCACTTGAGAGAAGAAAATGAAAATTTAAAACTAACCAATGAAAAATTGGTTAAATAGGATGAGAAGATTAGTGATGAGATGGAGAAAATTAGAAGTAAAAACAATCTTCTTTACACACAGGCTTTCAAGTGGCTTCAAGAGAAAAACTCCTGGAAAGCTAAGTATGAGAAGCAGAAAGTCAAAATTTCCATCTATAAAGAAGAGCAGGGAAAGGACATGGATTCTAGTTTTCACACAACACAACATGAGGTTATAAGATCAAGGATTGGGTCAGCATCAGGACTCTGGAGGTCGAAGAGGAGACAACAAGCATGAGGGCATGCTTAATCTTCAGTTTGGGGGAGATGTTGGGCCTTGTTTTGAACTCTTTTTTCTTAAGAAATAAATTTTATTTTGCTACATTATCTATCCATTTACCATCATATTCACCTCACATAGACCTAAATATGCATAATAATGTATTTAATTTATGTTTTTCAATTATTAGATGTTTTTTGTGAAAATTGAAATTTAAGTGCAATTTTGGACAGCATCAGAAATCCCCGTAATAGTATGATGATTTTCATATGTGCAGGAAACTTGGGCTCGAGCTAGATATGTTTCTAGAAAGCTCAGGAACTAGGAGTAACAGTACACCTATTGGTACAGCCAGATTGAGCTTTAATAGGCTTAGTCAAAGGCGGTCAAACAGGACCAGTCTTTATGGAGGATCCCTAGAAGCTAGGTCTACACTCTTATTTTATGGGATTTTTCCAGATTATGATGGATATGGTAGATCAATTCGACTTGATATGATAGGATAGGGATATTTGTGATTTATTGAGATATTTTAGATTAGTTTGTTAAACATTTCATCTATTTAAGCCTCACACTTTGAAGGCTTTGACATTGGAACTTGTATGACTTATTATTATTATCTTGGAGGCTTGAAGACATAATAGAGGATCTTTTCTACCATATTTTGATGCTGCTACATGTTGATTGATTTCTTGAATTCTTGAGTAGCTGAGTTTACTTCAGTGTGCAAGGCAAGGGTGGAAGGGCCCCCACACTGAGCTAAGTACACTTCGTAGTTTTCATAGCTGTAATTTATTTGCTTAGATTTATTTCCTGCTTTCATGATTTCACAATAGTGTTAATGATGTATGTAAGCAGTAATTAAGGACAACCAGGATCTCTAAGATTAGAGCCTCTTGATTATTATTCCATGTATCTTAACCTATTGTTTAGTATTATATTTCATGATTTCATGTTTTCACAATGGTATTAATGATGTATGCAATCGGTGATTAAAGACAACCAGGACCTCTAAGATTAGAGCCTCTTGATTATTATTCCATATATCTTAATTCGTTGTTTAGAAGTTAATTAAGTTAATTCTTATACTTGTAATATGCATTTCACTCACCATCCATAGTTCATCTTCTAAATTTGACAGTGATTGAAACCCATATACTTCGGGGATGCTTCTAAGTTCACCAATCCGGATTGATATTAAATACTTTCATTAATTTGCAACAGTAAATTGACCCAACACATGCATGTGTGGAATTGAATTCTTGATTCAGGTGTATGTGTTTTAACTGGTTTAAGGCTTTATGTGTCAGCAATCAAACATTTGTTTAAGCTAATTAAAAGCATGTACAGTAACCACAAATTGCATCAAATTAACCAAAAACACATAACAACAAACATAATAAATGAGTTCACCCTCAACACTTGGGCTACATCTCCTTGAGCCTCTGTCAATGGACTTGGCTCTTTGGGATTAATATGGTCAATTTATTTTAAAATATGATGCTCAACCCCAATGGTTTTTTGGACTATACCAATGGGTTTAGAATACCAAAATACCCCTGGATTGACTACTCAATCTCTGGAAATGGACCTAGGCTCCCTTGGACTTGACCTCTTCGTTCAGTTTCCTTGAGCTTCCATGAGATTCTCTGTGGCACAAAATATCATAAAATTAATCTTATACTCCTAAAACATATTCTACTATCTCCATCACATATCAATCATCCAAAATAGATTGTTCATTCGCTCAGAATGAACTCAGGCTCCCCGTTCTATGCCTCCAACACCTGGTGGCACTAGGCTCCTGAAACTTCCCCGTGAATTCTTATTTCTCTAGAAGTCTCCAAATTCTTCTAAAAACCCCATCATTAGATTCATAAGGTTCAATATAGTCATAAATGACTATTGGTTTCCTGAGAATGGCCTTTGGCTACCCTGGCTAGACCTCATTCTCCTGCTGGCTCTTCGTGGCCCTTGGAACTTCTCTGAAGAAAAATCACACTCATAAGTCCTCAGCTAGCTCTGAAAACCTCACCAATGGCTCTATAATTCTCAAATTAGTCAATAATTACTCTTCATTCACTCAAAATGGTCGAAAATTGAGCCTTCTACACTTTTTCCCAATATCTCCTAGGAAAACTCCACTAAATGTAGAGAACTCCAGTTAATTGGAGCTATATTAGGGCTGAACACCAAATTTGGTGCACCCTTATCCGCTCCACCAATAAATTCATGCATTTAAAATTTACTATTAGGGTGGTGGCCACCTGCGCACCCCCAACCATTAATTGGCTTGACCGGAAGACAGCAGAATACAATTGCGGAGTTTATTTACATACATACGCAAAGCAACCAAAAATTCTCTTTATAACAGAACGCACACAACCTTGAATAGCTTTACATACATGTGGAATATGGTTCTCGGGTCCCACATCTTTCCAACCATTCACAACACGTTGCAATCGCTTCCCCGCAAGTTTACCACTCTACCGATATCGATAAACCATAACTCTTGTGAAGTGCGCTCGTGTGCAATGCCAACACATGGTATTCCCTCGTCGCATCACGGATTTCAAATCTTACCACGTCGCAACAAATTTACCTGGGAACTCCTAACAATTTTAAATAATGCAACTACCGACATGAAGTTGTGATGAGTTTCCGCATCACAACATCGTAATTTAACCTTTTATCGCACTTCGGCCTCCCGCAGATTTAACATGTCGTTGTTAATGATAAATCCTAAATTCTGTGAAGTGTGAAATGCTGACACGTGGTCACGCCATCGCATCACAGCATAAATAACATAGCTTGGGAGGACTTAACTGTAAACTTGAACTTTGCCAATGTGCGATATGCGCACGGTCACTCCACAAGACATGTGTTGTTGAGATTCAACAAGATGATGAGCTTAGTGAAAAGAGTCACCTTCACTAAGTGGGCCCGCATGCTATTTTTGGCACAAGTCTATTTTTAGACTATGTCTATTTTTAGACATGATGATCATATTTCATAAGTTGCAAGATGCTATTTGTGAATGGTTGATCAAGTTGGAAAAATAAATGAAATTCTATTTTTAGAATATTGGGCGAAGTCTATTTATAGATCGTCAATCTAAAAATAGATGCATGTCGATTATTATTAGCTCTTAATAATAATCAGACTCTAAATAGCAGCTTATTCTCTTGGAGCACTTCATTTCAGTGCACATATGTGGCACATCAGCTGACAGAAGTAATTACACTATTCCTAAGGGTTTACTGGAGCTAATGCATGAAGGACTCAGTTAGAACTCAAGTGGCAGAGTTATGACAGAGTTGGAAGAAGTAGTTATGGAGTTAGTTTAACTCAGTTTAGTTTAACTCAGTTAGACTCAATTGAGCTAGTTGTATCTAGTCTAACTGATTGATACACTAGTGAGAGTGGAGTGAATTAATTAGTTAATTAATTCACAAATAATAACTCATTAATCAACTGAACAATACATCAATTAGCTATAGTGCATGGCAGTTTCAGTGGAGACCAGTGGAGAGATAGGTGAAATGGCAAGATAGACTATCTGTTGTGACTATAGTGATGCATTGATTGCATCACACACACAGTGGAGATGCCAATGAGGATTGTGCAATCAAGGATGGAGTAATTCGAATTCATTCGGAGCTATTCTTCAGCAGAGATTACGCAGTGGAGGCAGGTTAGCAGGTGGAAAATATCGGTGCATGGATTTGCAATATTGGGCCTGATTAGCGTATGATGATTGTCATATGATCTCCGTGTTACATAATATATAGTTGGGGTTTTCAGCTTCAGGCTTTCCTGGTTAAAAACTGTGTTATGTGTGATTGAATATTTTTGTTTATGCTTCACATGTGTGTGCAATTAATTTTTCCGCAAAAGATTAACAAGTGGAATAGATTCAGTATCTTGCATAAAGTTAAATAGTGTGAGATCAGGTGGATCTTGGACATATGCAAGCTTAGTGCATATAATTTATACATGGTATCAGATCATTGTTGATTGAAGATTTCAATTGTGAAGTGAGTTTGTGCTGGTGGAAAATTCGAATTTTCTACAGAAGATTCTTGGTTCAGAAATCGAGTATACATTAAAATGTCTTTCAACAAGTTGAGATTGGAGTATGCCCTTGATGGGAGCTCGAATTAAATAGCCTAGAAGGATAGGATGGAGGTGGTGCTGGAGGATAATGGGCTGAAGGAGTTCATCGATAATGATGTTTCTAAGCCGGGATCTAGTGATGTTGCATTACTTGATGCATGGAAAAAGAAGACTGCAAAGATGAGGAGGATTCTGTTGGAAGGTGTGAAGGACCATATTGTGTCCAACCTTCATGGGAAATCCACTCCATTCTTAATGTGGAAGGCTTTGAAATATTTTTTCCAAATAAAAAGTGACCAAAGGAAGTTGCCGCTTAAAGACAAGCTCAAAAAAATATAAATGGAGAAAGGCAACAGTATTCCAAAATACCTCACAAAGTTTTTCCACTGCAAGGATGAACAGGGAAGTGTGGGGGTTACTGTTGATGAAGAAGACTTGGTGAGATTGGCTCTCCTTGGGCTTCCGAAGAGTTGGCATAGCTACAAAGTCTCTATCAATGGACGGGAGAAACAGAAGGGATGGGAGCGACTTTGGTCGGATCTTGTGCAGGAGGAGATAAGGTGGGATAGCAGGGATGGATCTTCATCAAAGAATGAAGATGAAGAGAATTGTGCTTTGTCTACCAAAGCAAGGAAAGGGAAGGGGAAGAAAAATCCTTCAAAATCCGGTGCTAAAGGCAAGAAGCAGGATTTGTCCAAAGTGAAGTGTTTTCACTGTCACGAGCATGGACATTTCGCCACTAATTGTCCACAGAAGAAGAAGAACAAGAAGGCTGCTGGATTTTGAGCTGGAGAGGCCTTGGCCTCACAATTTGAGCTAGATTTTTCCTTGATCGTATGCTTGGTTTCAAGCTGCATGGGATCGGTGTGGTATCTTGACAATGGTGCATCTTTCCATATGACGGGAGACAAAGAGTTGTTTAGTGACTTGGAGGAGAAGGACCTCCAGATGCATATAGAGATGGACGATGATGGTCGGTATAGTGCAACTAGAATTGGGACCATTACCTTTGAGAGGGAGTCCGGTAATCCATTCTTGTTGAAGAATGTTATGCATGTTCCAAGTCTGAAGAAGAACTTGGTCTCGGTCACAATGCTGGAAGACAGAGGTTATGATGTTGTTTTCAGTGAGGGAAAAGCCTTATTTCGACATAAAACAATGGGTCAAACCAAGAAGATAGGGGTTCGAATTAAGAATATCTACAAGCTAGAGGTAGATGGCTGCACTGCAATGGTGGCAAAGCAGAAGAAGTGGTGAGCCGGGATGAGGGCAAATTATGGCACAATAGATTGGGCCATCTTCACCATGGCGCTTTGAAGATTTTGCAACAAATTTCTATTGGACTTACCAAGGGTACTCTTGCACAGTTAGATCAGTGCAAAGGATGTACAATGGGTAAGTTTGTGAAGACCACCTTTCATGAGAAGGAGAAACGTGCTTCGCTGATCCTGGAGAGAATTCACACAGGCGTGTGTGGACCATTCTCGATTGCTTCAACAGAAAAACATAGGTATTATGTGATATTTGTTGATGACTATTCTCGTAGATGTTGGATCTTCTTCATGCAGAAGAATATTGAAACTTTCTCAAAGTTCTGTGAGTTCAAGGCATTGGTGGAGAAGGAATCGGGGAAGCAAGTGAAAGCTCTACGGAGCGATAATGGCGGTGAATACATCTCTGGCGAATTCAAAGACTTTTGTAGCAAAGAAGAAATTCGAAGAGAACTCATAGCGCCTCATAACCCACAACAGAATGGGGTCATGGAGAGAAAAAACAGTGTTGGAAATATGATGCAGAGTGTTGTCCTTGATGGCAACCCACTGAATGAAGATGAAGACATGCGACTGTTGACATGTATTGTCCTTGATGGCAATCCACCTGATGAAGTTATGCTTGACTTGATGGACTTGTTAAATGATGTAAATCTGATGTGATATGATGTTTGTTGACAATATGTTGTTGAGTGTTGTCCTTGAAAGGCAACCCACTTGATGAAGATGATGAAAACTTTCTTGATGAAGTTGTGCTTGAGAGAATGTTCCCGATGAAGAAAATATGATGTTTCTACAGTGTGTACAGAAGGCAATGAAGAAAGGAATTTAGAATGTGCTCAAAATATAATGAAAAGAGTATGTCTCTGTGTATACGCGGATTGGCCTAGGGGAAGTCGCGTATGCACGCGGAAAATAACGTGCCAAGTCGCGTATGGGCTAAAGCGCTCAAAAGGTGCAAAACCAAGGGTAACCACCATGGTATTGACCCATTGTATTGGGTAATGATCCGCCTAATTGACCCCGTCCAGGTAGTTTTGGGCTCATGGTATTGTTTTGGCCCATGGTATTGAAAAAGGGGCTCATGGTATTGAAAAAGGATAAACCTATATAAAGAGATGAAATTCATTATGCAAATCATGAGCGTGGGTGCAAGATGTCTGAGCTTGAATGAATACTTCTCTCTGAAGTATATCTGAATGGAAAGGGTTACACTTGAATGATAAATCTGAATGGATGATGCACCAATGATGAAGAAAGGGATCTAGATCTGAAATGTATCTACTAGATCTGCTTATGGAAGGCTTAGATCTGTGATGAGGCGAACATCTAGGCGAACATTTGTCTGAAGTGAAAGGGTAAATCTGATCTGAAAATCTGATCTGAAGAAGTATGCTGCTCTGTAATAATTGAAGATCTATACGCTACTTCGTCGCGGAGGAAGCGCGTATATACGCAGCTTCAGCGAAGAGAAAGCGCGTATGCGCAATAAAATATACACTGAGGTATACGCCGGTTTGTGTGGACGGAAGCGCGTATATACGCGAAATCAGTGAAGTAAAAGAGCGTATGCAAACTAGGGTTTGCCGAAGCAAGGGGTATGAAATATCTGAGCTGTTCTGCTGTGTTTATGCTATCTGATCTGTGTTGATATGTATTCCATGGATATGTATGTTTGAGCTGGGGCATGAAAGGGTTCGGTAGGTGCCATGATGAATGTGGGTCTCAAGCAAGTTCTATTGAAGTGGTTGGATCCAATGTGAAAATTGATGAAACGTGGTCCAAGGTGGTGCTGAAGGTTGTAGCCTTCAGTCAGGGGGTTGTAGCTCCCTTCCAGGTGAGGCTGGTAAACGAGATCGGGGGGTCGTAGCTCCCTTCCAGGAGAGGCTGGTAAACGAGTCGGGGGGTTGGAGCTCCCTTCCAGGAGAGGCTGGTAAACGAGCGCAGGTGGGTGCCTGCGTGCTGGTAGGAGTCTGCACCAGCACATATGTTGTAAGATGTTTTCTCTATAATAAAAATATTGAAGGCTGAGCAACTGCAGCGGTGGTTTTCTCCCGACTTGGGTTTCCACCTAAAAATCCCGGTGTTCATGTGTGATGGTTTGTGTGATGGTTTATTCTGTTGTTACTACACATGTTTACGCTTTATTGAACATCTCGATAAATGAATGATGGAATGGGATCTACATGGAAGAGTTAATTACATATCTAGATCTCTGTATACGCGAGTTTCATAAAGGGGATCCGCGTATATACGCAGATTTACTGAAGGAAAGTAGCGTATGGGTTTTAAGGAATGAAAAAGTAAAAGTTTTGATTATACTGTAAATACTGATTCACCCCCCCTCTCAGTATTTTTCCCAACAATTGGTATCAGAGGGGGGTCCTTGTGCAGAAGCTTGATCGTTTAAAGGAGATCCGTCGCAATGGGAAGTCAAGAAGGAGTAATGTCTATAAAGCCACCTCTATTCAATGGAAGCAATCTGATATTCTGGAAGGTACGTACAAAAGCATATCTGCAAAGTCTTGGTGCGGATGTATGGGCAATCGTGGAAGAAGGTTATCAATACCCGGCAAGTATTCCTACTGATGCAGCAGAAAGGAAGAAGTATGAAACCAATGCCAAAGCAGTAAATGTCTTGCTAGGAAGCATGTCTGAATCAGAATTTGCTAAAGTGATGCAACTACATTCAGCAAAAGAAATATGGGACAAAATCATTCTAAGCTATGAAGGAGACACAAAGGTAAAAAGTGCAAAACTCCAAACTCTTAGAATTGAATATGAAAATTTGAAGATGCATAGTGATGAAAGTGTTGCCAGTTTCTTTCTTCGTCTAGATGATATTGTAAATCGGATGAGAAATTTAGGTGAAACCATGGCTGATACTACTCTGGTAGAAAAGGTCTTAAGATCTTTGACTTCAAAATTTGACTCTAAAGTTTCAGCTATTGAAGAAAGGCAAGATCTGCAATCGCTTACTATTGTTCAAATACATGGTACTCTGACTGCTTTTGAAATGAGACAAGGAGGTCCTTCTCAAGTAAGAGAAGCTGCTTTTAAGGCATCTACAAAAGGAAAGGAAAAGGAAGTTGTCAAATAATCCAGCTATATATCCGATGAAGAAGAAGCAAATTTCGTGAGAAAGCTCCAACTAGGTACTGGAAGATTCAAAGGTAAGCTTCCCTTCAAATGTTTTGAGTGTGGAAAAGTTGGTCATTATGCTGCTAAATGTCCTTATAGAGAAAAGCATGGTAAAGGGAAAAAATTTGAGAAGAGAAAGAGTTATTATGCAAAAGAAGATGATGATGAAGTGTCCGGTGAAGATGAAGAAGATTCTGACCAAGATCTAAAAGTGCTCATGGCTAAGAAGCAAAAGAAGAAGGTTACTCGAGGAAAGGAGATACCTCAGAAATCATGTATAGCAAAAATTGAAGAAGATGAAACAGATTCTGACGAAGATCTACAAGCACTCATGGCAAAGAAGAAAAGGGAGAAGGCCACTTGTAATACTCTTCTTTGTGCAAACAATAGTAAAGATAGTGAAAGTAAAGTTGTGGATCTAGAAGAAGCTCTCAAGATTAAAGAAGAAGAACTAAAAAGTTCATACAATAAGCAAGAAACTATCTATAAAGAGATGATCTCACAAATGAAAGATCAAATAGAAATGCTGAATGAACAGATGGACAAGTATCAAAGGTTTCATACTTATGCATCCAATCGAATTAAAGATCTAGAAGCAGATCTTGAAAAATCAAGCAAGAAGAATGAAGGACTTGAAGCTGCTATCATCCTTCTGCAAGCAGAGCTAGAAGCATCAAGTAAGGAGAATGAGGAACCTCTACAATCCTTTGAAAAGGAAGGCCTTGAAGCAGAAATTATCTCTCTCAAAGAAGATCTAGAAAAATCAAATAAGAAGAATGAAGAGCTGGAACAAACATGTGAAGAAAATGAAAATTGGCTGAAAGAAGAGATCTTAAATCTGAAGGATCAAGTTGAAGATGGAAGAAGAAAAGAAGAAAGCATGACAAAGCAATGTCAAGCCTTGGAGGTTGAGGTAAACATTCTCAAAGGTAAATTGGAAGAAAAGGTAAAATTGTTGAGGTTTCATGATAGTACTAATATTCTAGACAATATTCTGAGTAATCAAAGATCTCCTGCTATCAAACATGGTCTTGGTTTCCATGAAACTGTTAAAGGAGAATCTAGCTCACAAGGAAGTGCCAAAAATTCAGAAGATCTCAATGCAAAACCTGATGTGTTGAAAGAAACAAAAGATCAACCAACAATCATGAATTCTCAAAGGAATTCATTCAAGAACGTTGAATGTGTTAAATGTCATAATTATGGGCATGATGCAGTAAATTGCAGGAGCAGATCATTTCAGCCACAAACAAACAAGTTCTACTCAGAAAGGTACTCTAGCTTCTTCAGGGGATATTGTTTTTCATGTAACAAGTATGGACATAAAGCAGTTGATTGTAAAAGGAGGAAGAATAGAAATACTCATTATGATTCTTATGTTTATTTCTCTGGCCACATGAGATGTTATGCTTGTAACAAGTATGGACATGTAGAAAAAGAATGCGGGATGAACAGATCTGGGAAAGTGGACAATTTTCAGCACACAGTTGGAAAGCTCAAGCAAATTTGGAAAAAGAAGGAGGACCGATCAGAAACGTAGGGAATTCAGACCCTACTGCAGTCATCTGCTTCTGAAGCTTACTTCTCTGATTGACTGTAGGAATGATGTGAGATACATTATGAGAATTAGTAATGTATCGTCACAGGGGGAGCAATGTATGATGTCTCTCATGTTTGATTTGATTATTCTGGTTATATGTATTTCTGACAGTGCATCTGGTGTGAAGAAAAGACAGGAACAGAAGGTTAAATTGCAGAAGGAGATGAAGGTGTGAAATTTTCTATATTTCACTTTCTATACGCGGGTTATATTCAAAAAAGTCGCGTATACACGCGAGTTTCAGCAGACACAGCCGCGTATGCATTGATGATAAGAAAATTTATCTGATTGCTGAAGATCTGGAGCAGAGGCCCAGGGGGAGCATCAGTCTGACTGCTGATGATTGCACTGTTAGCATCATTCTGATTGCACAAAGTTAAGGAAGAGCACTGGTTTAGGGGGAGCAGCAGAATCTGAAGACTTGGTTACTATTGTACTGATGCCACAACCGTTGGATGACGCTTGAAGACACAACTACACCATTCTATCTATCTGTAGTCCAGGGAAGCATTCAAATGCCTTAGAAAGAAGCTGAACACTGTCTTTTCCTTACAAAGAATCAGATCTGGTTGAAAGAAGATGGCTTGGGATACGCGGGTTTCCTGAAACACAGTCGCGTATGTACGCGAGTTAATGCACAGAAAACCGCGTATGCATGATTGCTGTCAATTTTTGCTTGGTTCAGCTCTCTTCAGCACAGCTGCAGTGCTGTTTGGTATCTCTGATACTGATTGGTATCTCTGGTGGTGTTCCAGTTCTCATAATTCTGTTTCTAATGTTTTGATGAAGATGCCTTGATGATTTGTTGGTGGAAGTTTTCAGGATGCACAAACTAAGGGGGAGCCTCAGTCATATGAAAAGGATGCATGAATGCACAGATTCAGGGGGAGCATTAGCGTTGATGAGTATAATGCATTGTTGGCATTATGATGGTTCTGTTATATGATCTCTCTTGAGGTCTTTTTGGTATTAATTATGAAAATTCATATTTGTACTTTGATGAAAAGGTCTGGTTGAGACCCATGTTGTAAATTGTAATATTCAGTCATGTAAGGACTTGTCAATTTTGTAAACCCACTTGGTTGGGTAGCTGAGTCAATTTTTGTAAACCCACTTGGATGGGTAGCTGAGTCAAATTTGTAAACCCACTTGGTTGGGTAGTTGAGTCTCATATGTAAATCAACTTGGATGCAAAATTGATGTAAGTATGAGTCTTTGGTGATAGGAAGTTCATAGAGTCATGTACTTCATTGACAAATATGTTTGAAGATTCAGCATTAACTCAGGGGGAGTTCGGCCACTTCAGCACAGATCAGATCTGCAGAATGTTTCTTCCACAGAAGGGGGAGAGTGTTGGTTTTTGATCCGCCCTTTGCCCTTGATGTCAAAGGGGGAGAGTGACATGGTGTTTGAATGATGTGACATATTTGGGAGAATGACATGGTATCTATCTGCTGTGGTAACCAAACACCATCGTGGTTCTGCTGTGGTAACCAAACACCATCGTGGTTGCCATCAAGTCCAAAGGGGGAGATTGTTGGAAATATGATGCAGAGTGTTGTCCTTGATGGCAACCCACTGAATGAAGATGAAGACATGCGACTGTTGACATGTATTGTCCTTGATGGCAATCCACCTAATGAAGTTATGCTTGACTTGATGGACTTGTTAAATGATGTAAATCTGATGTGATATGATGTTTGTTGACAATATGTTGTTGAGTGTTGTCCTTGAAAGGCAACCCACTTGATGAAGATGATGAAAACTTACTTGATGAAGTTGTGCTTAAGAGAATGTGTTCCTGATGAAGAAAATATGATGTCTCTACAGTGTGTACAGAAGGCTATGAAGAAAGGATTTCAGAATGTACTCAAAGTATGATGAAAAAGAGTATGTCTCTTGGTATACGCGGATTGGCCTAGGGAAAGTCGCGTATGCACGCGGAAAAGAACGTGCCAAGTCGCGTATGGGCTAAAGCGCTCAAAAAGTGCAAAACCAAGGGTAACCACCATGGTATTGACCCATTGTATTGGGTAATGATCCGCCTAATTGACCCCGTCTAGGTAGTTTTGGGCTCATGGTATTGTTTTGGCCCATGGTATTGAAAAAGGGGCTCATGGTATTGAAAAGGATAAACCTATATAAGGAGAAGAAATTCATTGTGCAAATCATGAGTGTGGGTGCAAGAGGTCTGAGCTTGAATGAATACTTCTCTCTGAAGTAGATCTGAATGAAAGGGTTACACTTGAAGATAAATCTGAATGGATGATGCACCAATGATGAAGAAAGGGATCTAGATCTGAAATGTATCTACTAGATCTGCTTATGGAAGGCTTAGATCTGTGATGAGGCGAACATCTAGGTGAACATCTGTCTGAAGTGAAAGGGTAAATCTAATCTGAAAATCTGATCTGAAGAAGTATGCTGCTCTGTAATAATTGAAGATCTATACGCTACTTCGTCGCGGAGGAAGCGCGTATATACGCAGCTTCAGCGAAGAGAAAGCGCGTATGCGCAACACAATATACACTGAGGTATACGCTGGTTTGTGTGGACGGAAGTGCGTATATACGCGACGTCAGTAAAGGGAAAGCGCGTATGAAAACTAGGGTTTGCTGAAGCAAGGGGTATGAAATATCTGATCTGTTCTGCTGTGTTTCTGCTATCTGATCTGTGTTGATATGTATCTGTTGATGATGTATGTTTGAGCTTAAAAGTATGAAAGGGTTCGGTATGGAAATATGATGAATTGTGGCCTGCAAGTTGTGTTCTATTGAAGTGGTTGGATCCAGTGTGAAAATTGATGAAACGTGGTCCAAGGTGGTGCTGAAGGTTGTAGCCTTCAGTCAGGGGGTTGTAGCTCCCTTCCAGGTGAGGCTGGTAAACGAGATCGGGAGGTCGTAGCTCCCTTCCAGGAGAGGCTGGTAAACGAGTCAGGGGGTTGGAGCTCCCTTCCAGGAGAGGCTGGTAAACGAGCGCAGGTGGGTGCCTGCGTGCTGGTCAAGTCTGCACCAGCACATATGTTGTAACATGTTTTCTCTATAATAAAAATATTGAAGGTTGAGCAACTGCAGCGGTGGTTTTCTCCCGTTTTGGGTTTCCACCTAAAAATCCTGGTGTTCATGTGTGATGCTTTGTGTGATGGCTTATTCTGTTATTACTGCACATGTTTACAGTTTATTGAACATCTGATAAATGACTGATGGAATGATCTAAGTGAAGAGTTAATTACATATCTAGATCTCTGTATACGCGAGTTTCATAAAGGGGATCCGCGTATATACGCAGATTTACTGAAGGAAAGTAGCGTATGGGTTTTAAGGAATGAAAAAGTAAAAGTTTTGATTATACTGTAAATACTTATTCACCCCCCCTCTCAGTATTTTTCCCAACAAACAGAACGATCGTGGATGTTGCACGAGTGATGTTGCATGACTAGGGCCTACCAATGCACTTGTGGGTGGAAGCATGCAACACTGCAGTTTATGTGCAAAACCGTTGTCCTCATAGAGTACTTGGCATGAATACAGCCGAAGAAGCTTTTACTGGTAAGAAGCTTGATATTTCTCATTTGAAGATTTTTGGCTCACCTATTTACATTCATGTGATGAAGGATGCCAGGAAGAAGCTAGAGTTGATTGCAGAAGTTGGGATATTTGTGGGGTACACATAAACACCCCATAACTATCGTGTGTATTTGCCAAACAGTCGGATGACTATTATGTGACAGGATATAAAATTAAATGAGTTGAAAGCCATGAAGTTGTCGCTTGAGAGGGAGCTACACTTGCATGCGAAAGAGGAACTTCTTGTTCCCAAAGATGAGCCTCTGGATGTGGATCAGCCACAGGAGGAGATTCATGGAGTGGAGGAGTCCACTCATGTAGAACCAAACATCAGACAAGGTATAAAGTGTACCACAGAAGCTGAGAGACTGAAGCTTGATGCGGCACAGAATGTAGGAGTCCCTACATCATAGCGTAGACAGAGACAATCACCTGACCGATATACTGGATACATAGCTCTTATGAGCAAGTGTATCGTGACAGAGCCATCTTCTTTCGAAGAAGCAGTGCAGGAGCCCACATGGGTAGATACCATGGTGGAGGAGTATGAATCCATTTTCAGAAACAGTGCTTGGGAGATTGTTCCAAGGCTGGTGGGAAAATAAGTTGTAGGATCAAGATGGATCTACAAGGTAAAGCAAGCTGCTGATGGGAGCGTCGAGAAGTATAAGGCAAGATTTGTTTCCCGGGGCTTCTCACAGATTGAGGGGATTGACTATGAAGAAACCTTTGCACCTGTCGCACGGTATTCTTCCATACAGACCATCCTTTCTCTCTCAGCGCAGATGGGTTGGCACATTCATCAGATGGATGTGAAGACTGTGTTCCTTAATGGGATCATTGAGGAAGAGGTGTACATTGAGCAGCCTGAAGGATTTGAGATCTTCAATAGCGAGTCGCATGTGTGCAGGCTCAAAATAGCGATGTATGGGCTGAAGCAAGCACCTCGTGCTTGGTACAATCGGATCGACAACTATTTCACTAGACTTGGCTTCACCAAGAGTGAGGCAGATGCAAACCTGTACCAAATTGTGGTGGAGGATAAGCTTTTAATCATTGTTCTTTATGTTGATGATTTAATACTAACGAGTGATGAGCAGTTGATACACTCATGCAAGGCAGATCTTGCAAAGGAGTTTGAGATGAAGGATTTGGGCCTCCTTCATTATTTCCTTGGATTGGAAATATGGCAGCGGGAAGGTGAAATGTTTGTGTCTCAAGGCAAGTATGCCTGGGAGATACTGGAGAAGTTTCACATGCAAGGCTGCAAGCCTATCGACACTCCTCTTCTAGGAAATTGGAAGAAAGAGGATACTACATCGGCAGAGGTAGTGGATGCCACTGTTTATTGATAGTTGGCGGGTTCACTCATGTATTTAGTCAATACAAGATCGGACATATGCTATGCGGTGAACCAGCTTTCACAAGCAATGGTTAACCCTACCAAGCTCTTTGGGAAGGCGAGGAAAGCATGTCTTGAGGTATCTCGGGGGCACATACGAGTATGTTTATGTGAGTACAAACGGACGGATGAGGTGAAGTTGCATGGCTTCACAGATTCAGATTGGGAAGGAAACACAATAGATAGAAATAGCACATCAGGAGAGATTTTTAGTATCGGATCTACGAAAGTTTCTTGGTACAGAAGGAAACAAAGATATGTGGCACACAGTTCAATGGAAGAAGAATACATGGCAGCAAGTCAAGCTACATGTGAGGCTATCTGGATGAGGAAGATCCTATTTGGTTTGTTCGGTTCACATTTAGATCCTACAGTGATACATTGTGATAATCAGAGTTGCATTAAACTCTCGATTAATCCTGTGTTTCATGATAGATCTAAACATATTGATATACAGTATCATCATATTAGATATTGTGTGCAGCGGAAGATCATGTTTCTTCAGTACATTCCTACGGAAGATCAGGATGCAGACATTATGACGAAGGCACTCGGCAGGAGCAAATTCGAATACCATAGAGGCAGGATCAGGGTGAAGGATAATCCCCTATCTTGTTGAGAGGGAGTGTTGAGATTCAACAAGATGATGAGCTTAGTGAAAAGAGTCGCCTTCACTAAGTGGGCCTGCAGGCTATTTTTGGCGCAAGTCTATTTTTACACTATGTCTATTTTCAGATGTGTCGATCATATTTCAGAAGTTGCAGGATGCTATTTTTGGATGGTTGATCAAGTTGGAAAAATAGATGAAATTTTTTTTTTACAATATTGGGCGAAGTCTATTTATAGATCGTCAATCTAAAAATAGATGCATGTCGATTATTAGTAGCTCTTACTAATAATCATACTCTAAACAATAACTTATTCTCTTGGAGCACTTCAGTTCAGTGCACAGATGTGGCATAGCAGCTGACAGAAGGAATTACGCTATTCCTGAGGGTTTACTGGAGCTATTGCATGGAGGACTCAGTTAGAACTCAAGTGGCAGAGTTATGACACAGTTGGAAGAAGTAGTTATGGAGTTGTATTTAGTTTAACTCGGTTAGACTCAGTTGAGCTAGTTGTATCTAGTCTAACTGATTGATACACTAGTGAGAGTGGAGTGAATTAATTAGTTAATTAATTCACAAATAATAACTCATTAATCAACTGAACAATACATTAGTTAACTACAGTGCATGGCAGTTTCAGTGGAGACTAGTGGAGAGATAAGTGAAAGGGCAAGATAGACTATCTGTTGTGACTATAGTGATGCATTGATTACATCACACACACAGTGGAGATGCCAATGAGGATTGCGCAGTCAAGGATGGAGTAATTCGAATTCATTCGGAGCTATTCTTCAACAGAGATTGCACAGTGGAGGCAGGGTAGCAGGTGGCAAAGATCGGTGCATGGATTTGCAAGATTGGGCCTGATTAGTGTATGATGATTGTCATATGATATTCATGTTACATAATATATATTTGGGGTTTTCAGCTTCAGGTTTTCCAGGTTAAAAACTGTGTTATGTGCAATTGAATATTTTTGTTTATGCTTCACATGTGTGTGCAATTAATTTTTCCGCAAAATATTAACAAGTGGAATAGATTCAGTATCTTGCATAAAGTTAAATAGTGTGAGATCAGGTGGATCTTGGACATATGCATGCTTAGTGCATATAATTTCTACATGTGTCCTATCTCAATCAGTTTGCAAGATATATATCTTAACTTGCAATGAATGAATGGTAAAAATAACAATCTCCGATGTGATGTATGCTTGTCCATCCATCCTAGTTGTCGCTTTGTTTGCTTCGTTCTGCAATTTTAACTTATTGTCTGTTCCACCTTCATAATTTCCACGGATGTTCAATCCTCGATTCTATATGCAGAGTTCAAGACTCCACGACAGCCACCAATTCGGCTCCCACTCTGCTGGTCGATCCGGTTCTGAACCTATTTTTCAAAGCGAACAACAGGCCATAACTCAATCATACGAACTCGTAATTTTATGAAATGATTTGCATTGGAATCCTGGTGACGAGCTCTACACTCTCATATTGGTTTAAATAATTTTTGAGCACTTCGAAAATTTATCTAATCCTTAGGCCCTAATCCCAATCTGATCACTCCTTACCACTGATGGGATTTTGGACCCACAAAAGCTAATAATTATCTTCTTAAGCTTCAACACTCTTCTGCTTTCAAGTTATATCAACTGGTTTTTCTTGACAAGTCTCTTTGGAAATCACCCTGACATGCCTTGCACCACAACTGGTTATGTCTCTTGACCACTGCTCTCTAGTTGTTGTTGACCCACTTCAGAATTGCTAGTTGTTGTAAACTGATGCATCCCCTATTGTACCACTGTTCTCTCTACGTTCTTAGAAAACTGTTAGCCTTCCCACTGAGAATGAAGTCCCTCTTGCAAAAAATGCATACCAGCTTCTTCTTGGAAATCCTCTTATCCAAATTAATCTTGCAATATGAGTGAACTCTTGGTTTCAACACAAGGAACCATCTTGTTTTGCAATGGATGCAAATCACTTTGCATCTTTTCCACTTCTTCATTTAATGGACCAAAAATTCCTGCAACATCTTGTCACAAGAACACACGATCAATCTTGAAAATAAAATCTTATGCAAGAATTGAAATGAAGACCACCTCTTTTTGCTTCTTCAAAGCATTGATTGTCACCTTCCTGTAACATCACATACATGGCGGTCCTCTTGCACATTTGTGTATCCATTTATCAACTCACAATCGATAAACACCCTCGACTAAGACATAATTCATGCAACATGTGACATCAACAACAAGTTGACATGAAATGTGCAATACAATCGACACAAGTCGATATACAACATGATACATATTGACAACACTCATGCATGTATCTATTTACAATGAACTTATCACAAGTCCTCTATTTACATATACAAAATATCATGCATATGTAAACTTTTCAACTCTCTCTTTCAAGTAGAAATAAGTACAAAAACCCAAAACATATGAGTGATCATAAGATTTGAACTGAATGATAAATTGTTGCAACATAAGTGAGTGACATACCCATCTTTTAAACCATCTTGGTGAAATTTTTGCAACCAAAAGAAATGCCTTCAACAGAACAACATTCACATGCAATATTGCATCATACAAGTTGTGATAATCTTCTGCAACTTGTCATACTTTCAACAAAAATTTAGGCATACATAAGGCTGAAATTTTCATCTATGTATAAATTAAATGCATGCCTTACTTGGTCAATAAATCAAGCCATTTCTTTCCAACCCACTTCAATGGTGATTTTTCCTACTAAACATATTTTTCTTGTGAATCATCTAGACTCACATCGATGATGGAATGGTCACATTCTCGTCATTATTTTTATCCTATTGCTTCATGTGCTTGGTGTTATATCCCAAATCAACCTTAGGCTGAAGGAAGGCGAGATTCAGGGTAACACCAAACCACGCTTAGTCTGGTCGCTAGCCCTACTAGAACAGGAGAGGGCTCTCTCCGGGTCAATCCCAGGAAAAATGTATCAGTAGGGCTTGAGATGACTGAAATGAGTGCTAATTTTAGGCTATGTATATGAATAAAGGATTTTGGAATGATTTTTTAGGGGTTTTGTTGGAAAAAAGGGAAAGGCAATTTTGGGCTTGGGGATGAGGCCAAATTCTTGCAGAGTTCAAGTTGGGGCAGGGAAGGCAATGGCTTTGATATCTTAGATTGAATGAATGGATAGAAAAGACTGTTGAGGAGCTGAAGAGGGTAGGAAGGTGCAAGGATCCTCTTCAAACGGACGAAAACATATAAAACTAAACAAAATTTTAAGGCAGAGCACTAGCAAACTAATGAATTCTTCCTTAGTTACTCATTTGTTTAATCTCAGAGGCAAAGAGAAGGGAAATGGAATACATAAAACATTAATGAAACTTACAGATACATGGAGAAAAACATCATTGAAACTCAGAGCCACAAGGATCCCAACAAATACTGCAAAACTCTGGTCTTTCCTTTGCCAAAAATACTGAAATGAATATACAATGAGGTGCCAAACTATTCTCAAGAGTCCAACCATGAAGATGTCTCAGAAAATACAATATATAGACAAGTCTAACCCCTTCCCATGCCTCTAGGGGTCGATCTCATCCTTCTAGGGGCTGTTTCAACCAATTCTAAACTAGGAACTGAAATCTAGGCAATCAAACAACTTGCCTCTATATGCTAGGAAACTGATCCATTCACTTAATTTTCACTTTTTGGTGAATGAATCCTCTAGAAAAGGTAAAAATGTGCCAAATTTACATCATGGTAATCAAATTACATCATGGTAGATCAATCATCTCATGAAAAAGTAAAACTAGTCAAAACTGGGCGAATTTCTGAGCTGAAAAGTGAAAAATAGGCCAAATTCCTCTATGCGCCGCACTCAAAAACTCAATGCGTCGTGCCACTTTGAGCCTATTTTTGAGACACTTACCGAAGTCCAACTTAGGTTTGTGATAGCCCATTGGAAATCTCTTTGAGTATAATTTCCAACCCAAGTGGAATTTTTCAATTTTGAGTTCATTTGCCTTGTCAAAAATTAAATCTCCCAAGACTGGTCAAAATGAGCAAAATGAGGCTGCCTCAAGGCAGAGTGCTGTTGCAGTCAAATTTTGAAGGTCTTCCTCAACTAAAAATTGAGCTCATGATAGCTCATTGGAAATATATTTGTGTCTAGTTATCATTTGACTCATCAAGAAAGTCATTTGGCCAACCAAGCTAGGAGAAATCTTGATTTTCCCAAGGTCACTTCAGAGGTGCATTCAATTCTCCTGAGGCAACGGTATTTTTGAAATTTCTCTAAAAACATGACACCTGTGTAAAAATTGAAGGATATTTTTCTTCCTTGGCCTCTTTTGGACAAAAACCTCTCTCATTTTTCCAAAATTAATCTTTTATTTCTCATAAACATCATTTGAGTGAAACCTATCTCGATGTGTGGAACAAGGGATTTGTCGAAATGAAGCGCAACGAAGGGGATAAGGGGCTTCTAAATTCTTGAGAAATTTTTTGGAAGTAGGGAGAGATGTTAGGAAGTAGCGGAAAGTGTAATTTCAGAAATTGAGTGAGGGGAAGGGGTCCAAAAGGGCAAAACACAGGCTTAGCCTAGAAAATTGCCAAGTTGTAGCAAGAAACTAGGGTTTGTGCAAAAATGAGGAATTTGGGGGATCTCAGTGATGGGAAGTGTTTAATAAGGTAAATTAAGGATATGGGAAGGTGTATGAACATCAGGATACAATTTTTTCTAATGATTTGACCATCCAAGAGAAATTACCTCCAAAACCCTAGGAGAGGGAAATGAACCTTACCTAGGCACAACTGAAGCATGAACAAGCTGTAAAATGACCCAATTGAACTTGACATGATGATGACAACCCTCTGAATGATTGTACAATCAGCTGAATGGTGACATGGACAAACATTTGGACAACTTTGAAAAGAGTGAAAAGAAAACCCTAGAACTAATACCTAGTGACCAAATTTTACTTGAAGACTCACTGAAATGACAAAATTTGACCTTGACACCTTAAAATCACTTTGTAAGAGCATGTTTGATCACTGGAGGAAGGCTGCAAAGACTGACACTAACATTGGCTCCAATGGGGATGGTATCTCCTTGGAGGTGCCAAGAACTACAGATCTTTGGAAAGCAGACAATGCCTTCATCCATTGGGCAATGGAGTCAAAAACTCAAGCTGAAATGCATGACTGAAAATTGATGACTTGACGACACAAACTGACTCTCACTCAACTAAAAACTGACTCGATACTTAAACACAACTGACAAACTGGGAAAGATGCTCAAAGTAGAGCTTATTCAATACAACCTACTCTAATTGTTCCATTCATCACCTGATCAAGTGAAATGAAACAACCAATGCAACCATGTAAGTATTGCAGCTGCTGTTTGGATTCTTCGCAAGTGCTCGTTTATGAACAACAAGAGAGAACTATTGAAAGGCAACTCCCATGAAAACTTGTGAACAGATCCGTTGAATACTATGGATTCTCTATCCGCCTCCAAAAACACTGCATAAGGATCTTGAAATTCATGCTGCATAAGGATCTCAAAATGCACACTAGGACTTAGCTCATCCAATGGATTACTTCTCTTCTCCTCATACCATGAATGCAAACTTTGATATGAGCTTTGTGATGAGCTTTGTGACGAGACTCCTGCTAAAAATGACAAAGAGACTGGCTACCGGATCAAGTCTATATCAGCACACGTTTCAACCTTACATAAAGTCAATGGAGAAAGACTTTGACTGAAAACATCATCCAACACATCAGCAATAGGATCATCAAAAACTTGAGAAGACTGCTGTGATGTATCCATTGAAACTGTCTGACATCCTACTGGTTGTTCATATTTTTCTTGAGAGATATTACGAAGATTCTGCCTTATAAACTGAAATGCTTCGAAACAAAAGGGTACAGAATCCTCTTGCATCATTAAATCATGTATTTTAGCTTCCACGACTTCATCTGTAATCTGACCTTCAATTTCATTTGGTGGCTGCAAATCTGATGCTACAGGCTGCTCAAGAATTTCGTTATCTGTCTCATCCTCAACATTAACACTGAGAGATTGCTGATTTCTTACAGGCTGCTCATTTGAAGATTTACTATGCAATTTACCCTTCAAAAACTGGAATGATTCAAAACAAAATGGTACAGAGTCACCTTGTATCATTTGATCATATGTACCAGCTTCCATGTCCTCATCTGCAACTTGACAATCAATGGCTTTCGAGGGCTGAAAATCTGAATATGAGAAGTCTTGACCAAGGTTTTCATTGCGCTCAAGATGGTCCAGATCGAGACTTGTTGACATTTGATTTCTGATTGTATGAAAGTTTTCTCCGATGAACTGAAATGAATCAAAACAAAAAGGCAAATATCCTTCACTTACTTCAAAATTTGTTGCACTTTCCTCATCATTGTCATAGCTAATATGCATCGGTTGATCACTGTACTCGAGCTGCTGAAAGTGAACTTCCTCCTTCCACAAACTAGCTGCTGAATTGTCTGCAAGATTAGCTTCTGTTTGGAGAGCATAATCATCAACATACTGATCAAACTGAGGCAAATCATCAGTATAAAACACTTCATCAAGCATACACGTCAAATCAACAGCTCTCTCTTCTTCAAGATGATCTATAAAACAATCACTATGACAACTGGGATAAGAAACAAAATGTTGTGGATCAGCAACTTGTTCTTCTTCAATCAGCAAGTCATGGGCTTGAACGCTATACTCATTCCTTATGGTGTTCTTTTGCATCATCTCTTCCACTGCACTTACCAACATGTCAAGCTTTACCTCTAGAGATGTTGATTTCTCCGGATATATATTTCTCATCTCTTCTTCCTTCAACCTTGCCCTTCGGATCAGCAAATGAACCTCTACATTTACTGCACTGTTCTGTATCTCTACAAGTGTTGCAATATTCCTTTCTCTCAATTGAAACTCCATTTCCAGATCAAAGGCACCCAGGTAGTGCAAGAGAGCAGATCTAGGAGAAGGTCTTATATCAGCTGGCATCGAAAAATATGCTTGGTTAAATCTGGCAGAAAATTGTTGTACTGTCTCCCCTGGCAGTCTTTTCAACTGGTTATACTCTTCTATAATCATGAAAAGGTTATGTCTGATCACCCACCTGTCAAGGAAAACTTCGATGAATTGCTGAAAATCTGAGATGCTCGCATCAGGCAGGGCTTTGAACCAACTCTTGACTTTGCCTTGCAAAGAAAGAGCTAAAAGCCTAATACTAACATCTTCGTCATCAACTTCAAAAAGGTCTAGAAAAGTCTCAACATTTTGCACATGTTGTTCAGTGCTGACATTGTTACATTTACCGTCAAATCTTGGTAGATATAGGTCATAATTTGCAGGGAAAGAATGGAGAACAGAAGGTAAAACGAGAGGTTTATACCTATCTGGGACTGTAAAAGGTGTAGGAGTATATACAAGAGCTACGGGATCAGTCTTGTTTTCTTTAGGCTCATCAATTTGAAGAGAGTCATCATAAGATGTGGGAAAAGTAAGGAGGCCAGGATCAAAGGGAAACTCAGTATTTACATTTTTTGAATAGGTCGAGTGAAAATTTTGAAAAACTTCCAGGACAGCTTCAAGAATAGCAAAGAAGTAATTTACAAGAAAGCAGACTAGATCCTGAATACCATTCCACTTTGGATACCTGAACTTTGTGTGAGATCCTTCCATTTTCTCAGAGAAAGAGTTAGTCCTCCAGTGGAGTCTGTACATTGATTTGGAGTCACCAGGTGAATGATTTCAGCCTTCTTATGTCTGATCGTTGTCCACCATCAACAATCAGATTTGAACTTGATACATGTACTGGGGCAAGAAAATCCACAAGTCAAGTGTCATGTTCACAAGCTAGACCGGATATTGACTAAAGCAGCGTTTATCTACTTCTGCTAATGCAAGGCAAAAGCATTTCGAAGGCTATCTGGCATAACTTCAGGCTCCATCTGCAGCTTATAAAACCAATAACACCAACAAGCAACACATTTTTTCCCCAGTATGGTCGCCACTATGTTATTGCCTAAATCTACCTTAGGCTGAAGGAAGGCAAAGTTTAGGGTAACATCATACCACGCTCAGTCTGGTAGCTAGCCCTACCAGAACAGGAGAGGGCTCTCTCCAGGTCAATCTCAGGAAAAATGTATCAATAGGGATTGAGATGACTGAAATGAGTGCTAAGTTTAGGCTAGGTATATGAATAAAGGAGTTTGGAATGATTTTTTAGGGGTTTTGTTGGAAAAAAGGGAAAGGCAATTTTGGGCTTGGGGATGAGGCCAAATTCTTGCAGAGTTCAAGTTGGGGCAGGGAAGGCAATGGCTTTGATGTCTTAGATTGAATGAATGGATAGAAAAGACTGCTGAGGAGCTGAAGAGGGTAGGAAGGTGCAAGGATCCTTTTCAAACGGACGAAAACATATAAAACTAAAACAAAATTTTAAGGCAGAGCACCGGCAAACTAATGAATTCTACCTTAGTTACTCATTTGTTTAATCTCAGAGGAAAAGAGAAGGGAAATGGCATACATAAAAAATTAATGAAACTTACAGATACATGGAGAAAAACATCATCGAAACTCAGAGCCACAAGGATCCCAACAAGTACTGCAAAACTCTTGTCTTTCCTTTTCCAAAAATACTGAAATGAATATGCAATGAGGTGCCAAACTATTCCCAAGTGTCCAACCATGAAGATGTCTCAGAAAATACTATATATAGACAATTCTAACCCCTTCCCATGCCTCTAGGGGTCGAGCTCATCCTTCTAGGGGCTGTTTCAACCAATTCTAAACTAGGAACTGAAATCTAGGCAATCAAACAACTTGCCTCTATATGCTAGGAAACTGATCCATTCACTTAATTTTCACTTTTTGGTGAATGAATCCTCTAGAAAAATTAAAAATGTGCCAAATTTACATCATGGTCATCAAATTACATCATGGTAGATCAATCATCTCATGAAAAAGTAAAACTAGTCAAAATTGGGCGAATTTCTGAGCTGAAAAGTGAAAAATAGGCCAAATTCCTCTATGCGTCGTGCTCAAAAAGTCAATGTGTCGCGCCACTTTGAGCCTATTTTTGAGGTACTTCCCGAAGTCCAAATTAGGCATGTCATAACCCGTTGGAAAGAGATTTGATTCTACTTTCCAACCCAAGTGGAATTTTGCAATTTGGAGTTCATTTGCCTTATCAAAAATCAAATCTCCCAAGACTGGTCAAAATGAGAAAAATGAGGCTGCCTCAAGGCAGAGTGTTGTTGCAGTCAACTTTTGAAGGTCTTTCTCAACTAAAAAATGAGCTCATAATAGCTCATTGGAAATATATTTGTGTCTAGGTATAATTTGACTCATCAAGAAATTCATTTGGCCAACCAAGCTAGGAGAAATCTTGATTTTCCCAAGGTCACTTCAGAGGTGCATTCAATTCTCTTGAGGCAACGATATTTTTGACATTTCTCTAAAGCCATGACACCTGTGTAAAAATTGAAGGAGGTTTTTCTTCCTTGGCCTTTTTTGGACAAAAACCTCTCTCATTTTTCCAAAATTCATCTTTTATTTCTCATAAACATCATTTGAGTGAAACCTATCCCGATGTGTGGAACAAGGGATTTGTCGAAATGAAGCGAAACGAAGGGGATAAGGGGCTTCTAAATTCTTGAAATTTTTTTTTGAAGTATAGAGGGATGTTAGGAAGCAGGGGAAAGTGAAATTTTAGAAATTGAGTGAAGGGAAGGCGTCCAAAAGGGAAAAACACAGGCCTAGCCTAGAAAATTGCCAAGTTGTAGCAAGAAACTAGGGTTTGTGCAAAAATGAGGAATTTGGGGGATCTCAGTGATGGGAAGTGTTTAATAAGGTAAATTAAGGATAGGGGAAGGTGTATGAACATCGGGATACAATGTTTTCTAATGATTTGACCATCCAGAAGAGTACATAAAATTAGGAGAGGAAATAGACATACTGAAACTGTTGAAGCATGAACAAGCTGTAAAATGACCCAATGGAACTTGACATGATGATGAAAACCCTCTGAATGATGGTACACTCAGCTGAATGGTGACATGGACCGACATTTGGACAACTTTGAAAAGAGTGAAAAGCAAACCCTAGAACTAATACCTAGTGACCAAATTTTACTTGAAGACTCACTGAAATGACAAAATTTGACCTTGACACCTTAAAATCACTTTGTAAGAGCATGTTTGATCACTGGAGGAAGGCTGTAAATACTGACACTAACACTTGGGATGAGTGGTTGGATGTAGTGTCCAACATTGGGCAATGAGATGTCCCTTTTTCTGGAAATGTGTGCAAATCTTTTGCATCTTCTATGAAAGTCGCCTTTGCTTCGACTATTTCCTATATGCTTTCATTCTCTTCCAACATTTTGAAACTTCATGGTTACACAAACCACAATAGGAACAACAACTCGTTCTCCCATTAATGCATGCAGAATTTTCATGTTTAACATAGTCATAAACAACATGATTATGGGAAGAATTATACCTTGAATGCTGCTTTGAATGTCAATATTTTTCACCTTCTTGAGAAGATGAAATTGAAGAGGTTCCAGCTCTCTTTTGAAGACCAACAAAATTGTTCATGTCCTTATATCTGTCAAAACTCTCTTGTTCTCCATAAGCTACATGTCTAAAAGAATCTTGCCACACCATGGTTTTCAAACAATTGCATTCATATTGATTACAAACTTTGCATGTTTGAGGTTTTGAACCTGCAAAAAAAGTCCTTCTTGGAACTGTTTCAAGTGCCTTCATGGATTTAGAACTTTCTCCATAAAAGTGTCCATAGCCAAGACCCAAATACTTAGGCCTTTACTCAACCATAATTGGCTCAACCATGCCTTGTGCATGTTTGCCTAATCCCTTACCTTCATAGCCCATTTTGATCATCAATTTGGATCCTATTCCTCTAGTGTGTTTTTCAAACAAACCTACACATTTATCTTGAGAGGAAATTGAAGACAAATTTGAATTATTTACCTTTTCTTCAATCACATGCTTGGCTAAGGATTCTTTGGCATCATGGAGCTGAATTTCCATCTCATGCATCTTTTGAAGAAGTTCTTGCTTCTCTTTCTTCATAGAAACCAATTACTCTTGAAGTTTAGTGCTCTCCCTTACATCTTCATACAACTGTTGCACCATATCTTTCATGATGTGAAAGTCCTGCTTCATTTCTTTATCAAAGAGTCTTGCAAAGGAGGATCAAGATTTAGAAACATCACTTGATGAAGTTTTCATCACTATGTAAATGAATTAAAGAAATTCAACAACAATTCACAAAGCTTCAAAAAAAATTTACAAAGCTTCAAAAACAATTTGGTTGTAGATTCAAGCTCTTCTATGCAGCTTGTATCTCTTCTTCAAGCAGCCTCTTTTGCAAAAAATCCCTCTTGTGCTTCAAGGGTTGCCTTGAGGTCCTTTCGGTAAGGAGGATGCTTTCAGGATTCTTCCTTCTTGTCCTCTTTTTGAATTAGCTAGTAGTAGCTCCCCTTCACCTCTAACAAACTCAAACTTGTAAGCATCAGTCAATTTGCAAACATTTAAATTCTTTGCATTGTTAAACACCCTTCAAGTCAAACAAGCAAGCAAGAAAACTTGTGCTCTTTCAAGAAAGAAACCTAGTGCTCTGTCAAGCAAGAAGCCTAGTGCTCTGATACCAACCTAATCTAGATATGGGTGGCTGACTTTTTTTTCTATGTAAACAACTCCCACTCAGTTAAAACAAATTAAGGATCTTACTTATACATGCATGTGCAGATTTGAATTTTTGATTCAAGTGTATGTGTTTTAACTGGTTTAAGGCTTTATGTGTGAGAAATTAAACATTTGTTTAAGTTGATTAAAATCATGTACAACAACCATAAATTGTATAAAATTAACCAACAACACATAACAACAAACATAATAAAGGAGTTCACCCTCAACACTTGGGCTACGTCTCCTTGAGCCTCTGTCAATGGACTTGGCTCTTTGGGATTAAGATGGTCAATTTATTTTAAAAGATGCTCAACTCCAATGGTTTTTTGGACTGTACCAATGGGTTTATAATACCAAAATACCCCTGGATTGAATTCTCAATCTCTAGAAATGGACCTAGGCTCCCTTGGGCTTGACCTCTTCGGTTGGTGTCCTTGAGCTTCTCTGAGCTTCTATGAGCTTCTCTGTGGAACAAAATCTCCTATAATTCCTCTTCTGCTCCTAAAACCTATTCTACTACCTCTAGCACATATCAATCATCCAAAATAGGTTGTTAATTCACTCATAATGAACTCAGGCTCCCTATTCTATGCCTCCAACACCTGGTGGCACTAGGCTCCTGAAACTTCCCTGTGGCTTCTTCTTGCTCTATAAGTATTCAAATGCTTCTAAAAACCCCATAATTGGATTTAGAAGGTCCAATATAGTCAGAAATGACTATTTGTTTCTTAAGAATGGCCTCTTGCTGCCCTGGCTAGGCCTCATTCTCCTGCTCACTCCTGGTGGCCCTAGTGGCCCTTGGAACTTCTCTAAAGAAAAATCATGCTTAGAAGTCCTCATTTGGCTCTGAAAACCTTACCAATGGCTCTAGAATTCTCGAATTAGTCAATAATGACTCTTCATTCACTCATAATGGTCGAAAATTGAGCCTTCTACACTTTTTCCCAATATCTCCTAGGAAAACTTCCACTAAATGTGGAGAACTCCAGTTAACTGGAGTTAGATTAGGGATGACCACCAAATTTGGCGTGCCCTTATCCACTCCACAAATAAATCTGTGCATTTAAACGTTACTGTTATGGTGGTGGCCACCTGCGCACCCCCAACCGTTATGTGGCTTGACCGGAACACAGTGGAATACAATTGCGAAGTTTATTTACATACATACGCGAAGCAACCAACAACGCTCTTTATAACATAATGCACATAAACTTAAATATATTTACATACATGTCGAACAGAGTTCTCAGGTCCCAAAGCATGCCAACCATTCACAGCACATCGCAATCGCTCCCCTGCAAGTTTACCACTCTACCGATATTGATAAACCATAAAATTTGAGAAGTGCGCTCGTGCGCAATGCCAACATGTGGCATTCCCTCATCACATCGCGGATTTCAAATCTTACTGCGTCGCAACTAATTTACCTTGCAAACTCTAAACATTTTTAAATAATGTGACTACCGACGTGAAGTTGTGATGAGTTTCCACATCGCAACATCACAATCTAACCTTTTCTCGCACTTCGGCCTCCCACAGATTTAACATGTCGCTACTAATGATAAATCCTAAATTCTGCAAAGTGCATAGTGCTGACACATGGTCACGCCATCGCATCGCATCATAAATAACATAACCTGCGAAGACTTAACCGTAAACTTGAACTTCATCGATGTGTGATATGTGCACGATCACTCCACACGACACGTGCCCCATCTCAATCACATTATAAGATATATATCTTAACTTGCGATGAATGAATGGTAAACATAACAATCTCTGATGCGATGTACAATTGTCCATCCATCCTTGTTGTCACTTCGTTCGCTTCGTTCTGCAATTTGAACTTATTATCTGTTCCACCTTCATCATTTCCACAACTGTGCATTCCCTGATTCTATACGCATATTTCAAGACTCCATGACAGCCACCAATTTGGATCCCACTCTGCTGGTCGATCCGATTCTAAACCTATTTTGGAAAGAAAACAATAGGCCATAACTCAATCATACGAACTTAGAATTTGATAAAACGAGTTGTGTTGGAATCCTGGTGACGAGATTTACTCTCTAATCTTGGTTTGGAGCATTTTTTAGCACACTGAGATTTTAGCTAATCCTTAGGCCCTGATCCCAATCTGATCACTATCAAGAATGGGCCCTTATCCAAAAAATTGGTATTATATCCTCTTGCCCAGCCTTCCATTGACCATGACCTACCCTTGTGGTTGGAGGATGAAGAAGAAGAAGATTAAGTGTACAGTAAAACACCCTACCCCATTTGTACCATAGATAATGTTCTTAGAGGAGGGAAACCCGATGAGGATGATATCATTAACCACACCATTCAAAGCAAGCCCGCCACTGCCATTCCACTCGATGCCCTAGTGAGAGAATCTAAAATCCACCCTTGGATTTAGCTACACTCAGTTGACTCAACCTCTGAAGCCACCAATGCTGTGGAATTTGGCCCATCTAAATCCCTAAAGATTAACTCATCCCTCTTAGCCAAAGAAGAGAAATTGTGTCATATCCTAAAGGAAAGCTTATATTCTTTTTCTTGGGACTATAAGGACATGAAAGGGGTGCATAACTCAATGTGCACACATCATAGCTATATTAAATAGGGATGCAAGTCTGTGCACCAGCCCCAAAGGAGGATGAAACCTGCCTTAAATGACATAGTGAAGGATGAACTGCAGAAGTTGTTGGATGCAGGTTTCATCTACCCCATATCAGACAGTGAGTGGGTGTCTCCTCTTATTCTAGTCCCAAAGAAAAGTGGGAAGTAGTGAATCTGTGTTGACTACTGAGAACTAAACAAATCCACTAAAAAGGACCATTTCTCTTTTCCATTCATCGATCAAGTCCTAGATGGTCTTGCAAGAAAGAAGTTTTCTCTTTCCTCGATGTATTCAACGAGTTTAACCAGATTGAGATCAGCCTTGAGCACCAGGAAAATACCACATTCACATGTCCCTCGGACACTTTCACTTACAAAGTCCTTCCCTTTGGCCTGTGAAACACCCCCGCTACTTTCCAGAGAGCAGTCCTAAGCATTTTATCTGAACTATTCTGTGTGATTCTATAAATATCTACATGGATTATTTTACACCTTATGGGTATGATTTCCAAGAGGCGCTCTCCAATATAGGGAAAGTGTTGAGGAATTGAATTGAAATTTGTCTCTCCCTGAGTCCAAAAGAGTGTGAATTTTTTAAAAGGGTAGGGATAGTCCTAGGCCACTCCATATCACAAGCAGGAATACAGGTAGACCCAAAAAAAATCACCATCATAAAAAGGGTGCCTATTCCTCAAAAGAAGAGAGAAGTCAGAAGTTTCCTAGGTTTGGCTGGCTACTATAGGATGTTCCCTAAGGACTTCAGCAAAGTGGCTTTGCCATTATTTGGATTGTTGGCAAAAGATTCTGAGTTTGTCTGGTCTATTCTTTTCCAGGAGGCTTTTGATCTCATCAAGGAAAATCTAACCACTATCCCTATTCTTCGAGGTCCCAATTGGGATCTTCCCTTCCACATTCATACAGACGCATTAGATTAATTTTTGGGGGCAGCCTTGGGGAAATTGGAAGACAAATTACCCTATGTGATTTATTTCATTAGCAAGAATCTATCTAAAGATGAACCTAAATATATTGTCACTGAAAAGGATCTCTTAGCTATTTTCCATTCCCTAAACAAATTCAAGCACTATATTACTGGTTATCAGACTTTTGTACATACTGACCATGCAACAATATAGTACTTAATGAATAAGCTGATGTCAATGCTAGAATCACTATATGGTTGTTGTAACTGTAACAATTTGATTTGACAATTTTGGATAAACCATGAAAGGAAAATGTTGTTGCAGAATTCTTATCTAGACTACTTTATCTACAGATGAGAAAGGGATGGTGGATGATCAACTTCCAGATTAACACATGTTTGCTATCACAACACTCTCTCCTTGGTTTTATAACATAGCCAACTACTTGGTTGCTGAGAGGTTTCCTCCAAACCTTTCATCTAAAGAAAAGTGAAGAATTATAATGGAAAGCGCCCATTTCACTTGGATTGGAGGAAATCTCTTCAAATTGGGTCCAAAACAGATTCTCAGAAGATGTTTAAGGGAAGAGGGGGTATTTACATCCTATCAGCATGTCATGATGGTCCCTGTGGGGGTCATGTTGGAGCTAAGAGTACAACCTTCAAGGCCTTGAAAGTGGGCTATTATTGGCCTACCCTCCACCAGGATTCCAAGAGATACACTAGTAGATGTGACCAGTGTAAAAATATGGGGAGACCTACACCAAGGGATAAAATTCCTTTACAACCTCAGGTGAATTTAGATAAATTTTACAAGTGGGTCATGGAATTCATTGGACCCATTGATCCACAATCCGGGTAGAAGAGATATATCATAGTCTGCATCGATTAATTAACCAAGTGGGCTGAAATAAGGGTTGTAAAGGCAACAACAGAAGAGAAAGTAGCAGATTTTTTTAGAGAGAATTTATTCTACAAGTTTGGATACCCCAAAGAGGTATTCATCAATCAAGGGGCTCAATTTACATTTCATCTCATTGAGAACCTCATGAGGCAGCACAAAATAAAGCACAAGACTTCCACTTCCTATCATCCTCAAGAAAATGGCCAGGTCGAAGTAACAAATAAAGCCTTGGAGAACATCCTCACCAAAGTTGTGAGTAGCAGCAAGAAATATTGGGCAGACGGATTGGTGGAGGCCACTTGGGCTTACAATACCACCTAGAAGACAACTATAGGGTTTATTCCATATGATTTAGTTTATGGGAATAAATATTTACTTTCCATTGAGTTTGAGTATAATAACCTTAGAATGGAACCTCAATTAGACTTGGACATCACAAAGGAACAAAAATAAAGGTCACTTCATATGAATGGTTTAGTCGAGTTTAGAATGCAGGCCCTCGTTCACGCGGAAGTAATCTAGCTACAAAGAAAAATTTGGCATGACAAGCACATCAAAGAGAATACATTTTAGAAAGGATACCGGGCTCTTCTCTAGGACTCTAGATTCAAGGACTTCAAGGGAAATTTAATAACCAGATGGCTAGGACCTTAGTAAGTGGAGAAATTCCATGACAATGGGGTTGTTCAAATCAGAACCATAGATGATGATGGGAACCCTATGCTTGTTAATGGTTAAAAGCTAAATATGTACAAGAATCCCTTGTCTAAGGATGAATTTATCAATACAATAAACAAGGAGGTGAATGTAATTGGAAGCTCCGTAGTTTCTAGCCCCACATCTTCCTAGAAAAAAATAAAAAAATAAAATAAAGAGGCCTAGGTGAAAACCTTTTCTAAGGAATCCAAGGCCAACTCCTGGGTTGAAAGCCTCCATGGGGAAACCCTGGAGAAAAAAAAAAAAAATAGAGAAATAAAATATCCTTGGATGAAAACCTATTTTAGGCGCCCAAGGCAGGCTTGTGGGGTGAAAAACTCTACTGAGGCAGCCCAACTGTCTTAAAAAACAAAACAAAACACAATTAAAAAGAAAAGAAAAAAATAAAAAGAATGACACGGCACCTATGCACTAACCTACTTTTGTTTTATAGGTTGTTGATCAGGGACAATTTGGACAAAAGGAGAAACATTCCTTCTCTCTCTCTCTCTCTCTACCTATCCACTCCATTTCCAACCCCAACATGAATTCCTTCATCCATCTCTACCACCACGTGAGAAAAAATTCCATTTTTCTCTTACTCTCAACAGTGCTACAAGATGTCCTATGCTGCAATAGGAAACCATGTAATGCTACAGGAAAGTCATATGAGGATGAATAATCTCACCCAAGGAAATGTAACCCTCAAAAAAACATGAACATTTTCTTTTATACTTATATCTACCATCCCCAACCATCACTCCATCCCATGCATGAATATTCACTCATCAAACCCTATATTTTTCCACTATGAAATAGTTTGGCTAAATCAACACACAGGGCCTCTTCTCTCATATCCTCCTCCATTAAAACACTCCATTCACTATCTAACACTGCCCCTAGCATCCCTACACTATTTTCCTTCCTTCCTTAGGACAGTTGAGCTCCAAAACTGCAATAAGGGAACTGCTACAGGAATATGATCACTTCCTGCAGCAAATTTGTGCATGCAACCAGCACATCAAAAAGGCATGAGATGAGTGATGAAGATTGATCCTAAAGATCACCAGAGGACTCTATAAGGGAAACTACACCAGCAAAAACAACCTAAGGTCTCCATGAGGTACCTGCAGAAGAATCAAAAAGCAAAGACAATAAGCACCTGACTCAAAACATATCTCCTCACTCATAAAATAAATAAAATAACATGGCAAATAAAACAAATCACTTGTGACGATCAAAATGCTCCATCTCCCTACATAAAAGTGTTGGAAATGTTTTCATTGATGGCAAAGGAGATGGAAAAGGAGGATCACCTGAAACAGTAACAAGGCAAAGAGAAAAGCAAAGTAGCAGGGAGGCAGCAAAAAGAGACGCAGTGAATTGAAGCAGAGACAAGCAGTGAATTGAAGCAGATACTTGTAGAGGAGGCAGAGTAATGTATATGTATGGGTTGATTTAGCTTCTATGGGAAAATACTTTGATTGACTGTAATAAGGGTAAATTGACTATAATAAGGGTAAATGCCAATGTTTTGATTCATGAGCAATTCGAATATTCCAGGGATTTATGTTACAATGACTTGATTTAGGAATGAACAAGAAATGTATGCGTGAGGGTCGCCTTTAAGTCTCTGTGTGGGAGACTGTGCATCCTGAATGTAATTTAACCTTCGCCTTCAGTAGATAGGTTGAATGTGCATTTATTCTGTAAAGAGGGTGAAGCCCCTTGTGTCGAATCAAGGAGGGCAACACAAAAATCAAAAAGTTTTGATGGAGAAAAGTCACAGAATCGAATCTTGAATGCTCAGTGCAAGAGCTAATGAAACTGTGTGTTTTAACATATGGAGGTGCTGTGTTATAATGTCGAGAAAGAAAGAGGAAACAAGAGCGGAACCTTGGCTTAAGTGTGGAGTCAAAAAAAACATAGCATAATGTAAGTCCGTCAGGGTTAAAACTCTGTTTGAATATATATAAAAACATATAAAAGAAATGGAACCCAGAGCTAATGAATGGACAGAACCTTGAAGCTATAGTAAACCCAGAGTTTGGAAACTGGCAGTATCACATTATTCAAAAGTGGTAAGCAAAAACGCTCAAAAAAACGCGATGCCACAAACTAGATGCAACGTCTCCTAAGGTGGTTTTCTAAAACCATTTCCATCACGCATTTTTGAGAAGTTAAGGCTTGTGCATCTAAATTGCATGATATTGTGCAAGGACCATCAGATTTGGGCTTGGAATGCGACAAAAGTCGGGCCATTGGATCAATTCGACAGTTAGTACAGAACAATGTGGTGTGGGCCCGAATGTTATGCTAGCATTAGGTTCTAACCGTAGTCTAGGTATTGTTATGTATTGACGAGGTGGTTTGATTATTTCCGTAACGATTTCATACAACGTTATTCGATGTCAGGATGCATAAAATAAATATGCATTGATATTAAATTACCAAGTTCGACCTTTTATAGTGTAATATGGTGAATACTTGGGACTTGAGTCAAGGTTGGAGATTATTGTAGTCCTGTTATGTATTAAAGGGGTCCATCTAAATTGATGCGATGGCTTGAATTTTCAATAAGTTGTGGCTCAAATCAAGGGTTATATGATATGAAGTTTTAATAAGCTGTGGCTCGAATCGAAATCTTAATATATGACGGGATGCCATACATTGATGATGAATGTAATATGAAGTGTTGGCGGGGTTCATACCTTGGAGGTTATTCCATATTCATTACACGATGAGTTTAACACAAAGATAAGTAAAGTATGGTGAGGCAAGAATTAGATTATGGTTTTAACCATAGTATTCGAATACTAATTCGGATAAGATACAAAATGGGTTTTGGTCCAAAGTTTTCATTTAATTATAAATGTTAGTGAAAGCGAAAATCAAAGGTTGTTATAAAGGTTCTTAACATTCGAGTGGGACCCTTTCTTCATCGCACCAAACTATTGAAGGATGCGATTGCGATTAATCACATTGGATCTATCGCAAAGGCATCAATCTCATCGGAGTAAAGGCAGAACATCATAACATACTATTGAAAGTTGTGATTGCGATTCATCGCATCGGAACTGTTGCAATCGGAAGTATTCAGAAGCGATTCATAGCCTCGGGGAATAAGAAAAGTCCGAATATGTGGGCTTGAGCGCATGTTGCGTAAATAGTTAAGGGCTAAAGTTAAATGGGATCGGAATATAGTTGTGGCAAGATTTTATAATGTTTGGTTTTATGGTTTTATACTCCAACTTAAATATTCGCGAATGATGAAATATGGGTGTTGGCCTAGGCTATTCCTTGGAGTGATCAAAGGTTTATTTTAATGGTTCGTAACATTTGAATTGCGGTCGCAATATATGTTGATACATGTATTATGTTGATGATAACCGAACCTTGTATGGAATGAATTGTGCGCTAGGCATATTATAGTTGTGGGCATTTGGAGTTTTACCAAGATGGAACTTTGACGTGGAATGAAATGCTATGAAGATTGAAAGGAGTTTTACATATAAGCCGGGAACATATATTTGTTAATATGTTGAAGACCATTGTGTAATAGGGAATTTCAATGGCTTTATAACCATGGTTTAATTCATCACATCGACAGATACAAAGAGCTCGAAATTGTGGGTCCCGACATGTATGATTTCATTATCAAATATAAAAGGTAGAGAACATTGGAGGTGCGTTATGGATTTTATAATAAGGTTTAATCCCATTGAGGCAAAGAACAAAGTTCTCGCATATACAGTTTGTTAGGCATGGTTCATAACCATAAGATAACCTTGGAAGAAAAAGCCTCCATATATGTTTATTGAAATTTCCAGATTAGCAGTAGAATGTTGAATTGCACATATTGAGAGAAATTGAGGCCCGAAAGTTGGAGATGTATTTTTATATGCATATAAATAAGAAAAATTTGGGACTAAACTTGGAAAAGCGGTTATATATACAACAGATTCAAAATTGCGGTGAACAGGTGAATATGCACAGGGATGAAAATGTGGTTTTGACAGGTGTACATGCACAGGCGCACACAGTTGCAGTAAACAACAGAGGTATGCAGAGCAGTTACCTAACAGCAGCAGAAAAGACAAAACCAGCAAAGCCAAAGGCCAGAAAAAGGGCTGAGTGAAATTTATATATGTAACTTAAAATGTGAATGTAAATGTTTTTAATTGTTTTATACTTTTTGTGATGCATTGGAAAGTCTACGATAGGAAAACAAAACTCCACTGAAAAACTGAAATGTATACAAATTTCTATATTTTTCTGAATGAGCTGGAAAAAGAAATGAGAAGGTAGAAGGAAAAGAGTCAGGGCTATTCACTTCGAACTCCCTGTAGAATACAAACAGTCAAGAGGGGAACTCTATAAATGATATCTCATAGATATGCATAGAGAGGTTAGAGAATGAAGAATTGAGGCAGAGAAGATAAGAAGAAGGAGGAGCAGAAAGAGATGCTGTGAAAAATCAGAGATGATATAAGACAGATGAGAAAGCTAGAGAAAAAAAGTGAAAAAGGTACAAAACAGAGCTGATATCCAAGCTAAATCAACAAGTTCTTTTTCTTTTTAAAGAGTAAGGAAGTTGGAGCTTCCCTATCAAGTTGTAGCTTGATAGATGTCAGTTGTAGCTGACTGAGGTAGGAGCCTCTTGTAGGTTGGTGCCTACAGAAAATAGATGGGATTTGGTGCTTCCACATCAATTTGTAGCTTGATAAAATGTCAGTTGTAGCTGAATGAGGTAGGAGCCTCCTGTAGGTTGGTGCCTGTAGAAAATCGATGGGATTTGGAGCTTCTTTGCAAGGTGTAGCTTACAGAATTGAGGTAGGAGCCTCCTGTGGGTTGGAGCCTACAGAAAATCAATGGTGAGAGGGATTTGGAGCTTGCCTTTGCATCACAGCAATAATAAGATGTGGTTTTCTCACTTTATGGGTTTCCACTTATATCTGGTGTCTCTGTGCATGATTTATATGTGTTGATGTGGTTTATCTAATCTGCTTAATACTTGTTGCTCACATATTAAGACTGTTGTTACATTAACAAATCTGCTTGATACTTGCTGCTCACAAATTAAGATTGCTCACATATTAAGTTGATCTTGAAATGAAGGTGTAAATGAGTTTAAGGAAATTTTTAAAAGTACATGAATTTGTTAAACTAATTCACGCCCCCCCCCCCCTCTCAGTTTAACTAAGGGTTCAACAATTAGTATCAGAGAAGGTTCCTTTGGTGCAAGCCTAATATCTTGAAGGAGTTTTGGTTGAGTCATGGGCTATCAAAATTTACCTATGTTAAATACAACAAACTTTCCTGAATGGAGAGATAAGGTTAAAACAAGATTATTGGCTTATGAACCTGAGGTATGGAAACTTGTATGTGATGGTTACTACACAGACTCTCCCTCGGTGCAAGAAAAACATAGGAATGCCAAGGCAAAATGTGTGATATTCAACAGTCTTCATAACAAGGATCTTGAGTTAATAATGGATTTAACCTCTGCAAAAGAAATCTGGGATAGATTTCATTTCATGCATGGAGTAGACACTAAGGACTGCACTGTCAAGAAGGAGAAGAGAATTAAGAAGAAGAAAAATTCATGTCAACAGGAAAATGTTTAGTCAAATGAGGTACCTGCTAGTGTGAATGGAAGTAAGAACTATGAATAAATTGCAGCTGAGGAAAAATCCAACCTTGACACAACCTTGAATGAAATAGAAAGATTGAAGAATGAAAACAAAGACCTGAATACATTGGTGCAAATATGTGATGAGAAAGAATATGAAGACAAGAAATAAATTATTGGCCTGAAGACACAGCTTGAAGAAGAAAAGAAAGTAGAAGACACTCTGCTGCAACAAATGAGAGAGAAAAGTCTAGAATGTGAAAGATTGGAAGAAGAAGTAGTGAGCCTAAGAAAGAATTTAGAAAAGGCCCAAAGAGAATTATTAATGAATACACCTCAAATGAAAAGCTTTGAACAGTTGGACACAATACTAAATGTTCAAAGGTCACCTCTCATAAAGGCTGGTATAGAATATGAAGGAGAAACCAGTAAGTCCAAGATAGAAGATAACAGGAAAATCATTTTTGTAAAAGTTGTAAAGGACAGTGAAGTAGCTTAGCAAATTCCTACAGAAGCAGAAGCCAGCAAGAACAGGATTTGTGAAGAAACAAACAAATACAAGCAGTAACATGAAAGGATAGATAATGAAAGGATGAAACAGTTAGCTGAAAAAGGCTCATACACTCTTGATTATGAAGTGAATAAATTTGGAAGATGTCAAAGGAGGTTCTTTCCTCCTATGAAAATTATCACATGTTTTTATTTTCATAAATCAACACATATTGCAGCATAATGTAAGACAAGGCCTATCAATTTCAACCAGCAAAAGATGCAGCAAATGAGAAGACTACCTCAAGGGAAAAGACAATCTTTCACCAGGTACACAAATCATTTCCATGGCTATTGTTATGCATGCAATGAATTTGGACATAAACCTGTTGAATGTAAATTGTGTTCAAAAAGGGGAACAAAACATTATACATCAGCTCAAACATACCTTGGTAAAATAAGATGTTATGTATGCCTCAAGCTTGGTCACAAAGCAACAGACTGTAAACTACCATATGAATTAAAGAGCTCTAGACAGATGATGGAATCTAATCAAATCAATAAAATCTATACATAAAAAATAAGTGCAGAAATTATGAATAACAGCAATAAAGTTTGGAAGGAAAAGAGAAAGGGGGAGCCTATTATCTCTATAACATAATGAATATATCATAGTCTCAAGGGATGCTGCTCTAGGAAGCAAAGAAGAAATCCATCCAGTAATAGATATGAAGCAACATCCCAGGGGAAGAGCAGCCCATAAACAGTCCCCATGAAAGTAGTCTAAGAAGAGCTCTGTGAAATGAGAATAGCTATGAAAAGTCCCCTTGGAGGAGTGCAGTTAAGTGAGTAATAAATATTTGAGTAATTAGCCCATGAAGACTCATAGAAAAGAAATTGAAGATGCCTTCCCAAAGATATTTATATTAGAACTGTTGAATTGATTTTTAAAGCAACAATGATTCTGGAGCATTCTTAGAAAGGAAAATGCAGTGACATTTCTTTGAACAAAATGACAGAATAAGCAAATGGTTAAATATGCCAAGATCAAATTCAGGATATTGATGATTGTTGGTGTGAACAGTGGAAAGCTCAATAGTATAATTCATGAAGGATGTCTTGATTATGGGTAAATGTGCAAGCTGAAGCGAAATCTCTGCATGGTTTATCAAAGTAGTTTCAAGTGGTATTTAGGTACAAGAAGCATTCTTATCAACAGAATACCAGGTGTTATCAGTGGAGCAACAGTATGGTACATGTCCTTAGGATCAAAGGATTATGGAAAAAGTACATCAAGGTAAAATTCCCAACGTTATCTGCATTCATCATGAAAAGGTCAGTAGCAGTACTAAAGGATCAGTATTATGTTTACATTTGAAGCATTATAATGAGCTTTGAAGCAATATCTTTTTCTATATATAACTACATGCCTTCCTGAAGTCAGCACATATATATCTTCAAGGCTTCTTTCTTAAGATTATTCATAAACTGTGTGAAGTCTGTTGGATGAGATATCAATCAAACAACTTGAAGATGTCTTTGTTGGAAATCACCATGACAGAATAGTTAAAGTATTGGAAGTATGAAAGACTAGCTATTTTAGTCTAACAGTTGAAGCTCAAAAGTCTGTTATTGATTTATCACAAGCATACTTCAGCAGAAAGGAATTGCTAGTATTTCACCATTTAAAGAGAGAGTGATCATTTACATACATACCCCTTATGTCATAAATAAAGTGCATGGTTGATAAGTGATACTGACCAATAATTTGAATGTATCTAGCCTCAAGGGTTTGTTTTTTAAAGTACAGTGTGTAAGCAGTAAAGTCACTTGGTCTCTTATATTGGAAGATATCATCTAAACTCACAATAAGTTGTAAACTCTAGCTTAATTCATTGATCACATCAGTAATAAGGACCTTTCAGGTATTAACAATAATATCATTATCAACAGTTTAGCTCAGATCACCAACAACAGGAAGTACAGGTGAACCACAACCACAAAAGATATATTGGCATCATCACAATTGAACAAATGAGTACTGTAGATGTGCAGTGCATAAAAAGATATACTCCAATCTACAACCCTCCTCAATAGATATGCATCGTAGATGAAGATTATAATATAGACTGAAGTATAGTTGAAGCAAGCTTTATATGTCACATGGAGCATTCACAATCTTTAAGTATTGATCCAATGATGCATCTCTGATTATACAAGTCTGATTATATATGGTTGTCATCACCTACACTCTATACAAGTGAAAGGAGTCTGTACTTTGGGATTGTATCAACTTACAGTGTTTATTCAAGTTCAATAATCCTCAAAAGTGTTCTCTCAACAACTCGTGTACACCAGTCTGGAGCAGCAAGGTATAAAGTTAAAAGAAGAAGGGCCTAAAACACAAATCATAGAGAGGATATGCAAAGATAGAATCCACACTAGGAGATGTGCAACCCTTTGCCATTGATGTCAAAGGGGGGGGGAAAGCAAGAAAAACAAGGAGTAGAGGATATGTTGCCATCAATGCCAAATGGGGAGACTGTTGGAAATGTTGTCATTGATGGCAAAGGAGATGGCAAAGGAGGAGCACCTGAAACAGAAACAAGGCAAAGAGAAAAGCAAAGTAGCAGGGAGGTAGCAAAAAGAGAAGCAGTGAATTGAAGCAGAGACCTGTAGAGGAGGCAGAATAATGTATATGTATGGGTTGATTTAGCTTCTGTGGGAAAATACTTTGATTGACTGTAATAAGGGTAAATTGACTGTAATAAGGGTAAATGCCAATGTTTTGATTCATGAGAAATTCAAATATGTCGGTGATTTATGTTACAATGAATTGATTCAGGAATGAACAAGAAATGTATGCGTGACTTTAAGTCTCTGTGTTGGAGACTATGCATCCTGAATGTAATTTAACCTTCGCCTTCAATAGATAGGTTGAATGCGCATTTAGTCTATAAAGAGGGTGAAGCCCCTTGTGTCGGATCAAGGAGGGCAACGCAAAAATCGAAATGGTTTGATGGAGAAAAGTCCCAAAATCGAATCTTCAATGCTCAGTGCAAGAGTTGATGAAACTGTGCGTTCTAACATGTCGAGGCGTCATGTTATAATGTCGAGAAAGAAAGAGGAAATAGGAGCGGAACCTTGGTTTAAGTGTGGAGTCAAAAAAAAACATAGCAGAATGTAAGTCCGTTGGGGTTAAAACTCTGTTTGAATATAGATACGAATGTAGAAAAGAAATGGAACCCAGAGCTAATGAATGGACGGAACCTTGAAGCTACAGTAAACCCAGAGTTTGGAAACTGGCAGTATCGCGTTATTCAAAAGTGGTAAGCAAAAACGTGATGCCACAAACTGGATGCCACGTGTCCTAAGGTGGTTTTCTAAAACCATTTCCATCGCGTGTTTTTGAGAAGTTAAGGCTCGTGCATCTAAATTGTGCGATATTGCACAAGGACTATCAGATTTGGGCTTGGAACGCGAAAAAATTCGGGCCGTTGGATCAATTCGGCAGTTAGTACCGAACAATGTGGTGTGGGCCCGAATGTTATGATGGCATTAGGTTGTAACCATATTCTGGGTATTTTTATGTGTTGACGGGGCAGTTTGATTATTGTCATAATGATTTCATACAACGTTATTTGATGTCGAGATGCATAAAATAAATACGCATTGATATTAAATTACCAATTTCAACCTTTTATAGTGTAATATGGTGAATACTTGGGACTTGAGTCAAGGTTGGAGATTATTGTAGCCCTGTTATGTATTAAAGGGGTCCATCTAAATTGATGCGATGGCTTGAAGTTTCAATAAGATGTGGCTTGAATCAAGGGTTATATGATATGAAGTTTTAATAAGTTGTGGCTCGAATCAAAATCTTAATATATGACGGGATGCCATACATTGATGATGAATGTAATATGAAGTGTTGGCAGGGTTCATACCTTGGAGGTTACGCCATATTCATTACACGATGATTTTAACACAAAGATAAGTAAAGTATGGTGAGGCGAGAATTAGATTATGGTTTTAACCATAGTATTCGAATACTAATTTGTATAAGTTACAAAATGGGTTTTGGTCCAAAGTTTTCATTTAATTATAAATGTTAGTGAAAGCAAAAATCAAAGGTTGTTATAAAGGTTCTTAACATTCGAGTGGGACACTTTGTTCATCGCACCGAACTGTTGAAGGATGCGATTGTGATTAATTGCATCGGATCTATCGCAAAGGCATCAATCGCATCGGAGTAAAGGCAAAACATCAAAACATACTATTGAAAGTTGTGATTGCGATTAATCGCATCGAAACTATCGCAATCAGAAGTATTCAAAAGCGATTCATCGCATCGGGGAATAAGAAAAGTCCAGATATGTGGGCTCGAGTGCATGTTGCGTAAATAGTTAAGGGCTAACGTTAAATGGGATCGGAATATAGTTATGGCAATATTTTATAATGTTTGATTTTATGGTTTTATAATCCAGCTTAAATATTCACGAATGATGAAATAGGGGTGTTGGCCTAGGCTATTCCTTTGAGTGATCAAAGGTTTATTTTAATGGTTCGTAACATTTGAATTGGGGTCGCAATATATGTTGATACATATATTATGTTGATGATAACCGAACCTTGTATGGAATGAATTGTGCGCTGGGCATATTATAGTTGTGGGCATTTGGAGTTTTACCAAGGTGGAACTTTGACGTGGAATGAAATTCTATTAAGATTGAAAGGAGTTTTACATATAAGCTAGGAACATATATTTGTTAATATGCTGAATACCATTTTGTAATAGGGAATTTCAATGGCTTTATAACCATCGTTTAATTCATCGCATCGACAGATACAAAGAGCTCGAAATTGTGGGTCCCGACATGTATGATTTCATAATCAAATATAAAAGGTAGAGAATGTTGGAGGCGCGTTATGGATTTTTTAATAAGGTTTAATCCCATTGAGGCAAAGAAAAAATTTCCCGCATATATAGTTTGTTAGGCATGGTTCATAACCATAAGATAACCTTGGAAGAAAAAGCCTCCAAATATGTTTATTGAAATTTCCAGAACAGTAGTAGAATGTTGAATTGCACAGATTGAGAGAAATTGAGGCCCAAAATTTGGAGATGCATTGTTATATTCATAGAAAGAAGAAAAATTTGGGACTAAACTTGGAGAAGCAGTTATATATACAACAGATTCAAAATTGTAGCGAACAGGTGAATATGCACATGAATGAAAATGTGGTTTTGACAGGTGTACATGCACAAGCGCACACAATTGCAGTAAACAGCAGAGGTATGCAGAGTAGTTACCTAACAACAGCAGAAAAGACTAAACCAGCAAAGCCAAAGGCCAGAAAAAGGGCTGAGTGAAATTTTATATATGTAACTAAAAATGTGAATGTAAATGTTTTTAATTGTTTTATATTATTTGTGATGCATTGGCAAGTCTCCGGTAGGAAAACAAAACTCCACTGAAAAACTGAAATGTATACAAATTGCTATATTTTTCTGAATGAGCTGGACAAAGAAATGAGAAGGCAGAAGGCAAAGAGTCAGGGCTATTCACTTCGAATTCCCTGTAGAATACAAGCAGTCAAGAGGGGAACTCTATGAATGATATCTCATAGATATGCATAGAGAGGTTAGAGAATGAAGAATTGAGGCAGAGAAGATAAGAAGAAGGAGGAGCAGAAAGAGATGATGTGAAAAATCAGAGATGATATAAGATAGATGAGAAAGCTGGAGAACAACAGTGAAAAAGGTACAAAACAGAGCTGATATCCAAGGTAAATCAGCAAGTGCTTTTTCTTTTGAAAGAGTAAGGAAGTTGGAGCTCCCATATCAAGTTGTAGCTTGATAGATGTCAGTTGTAGCTGACTGAGGTAGGAGCCTCCTGTAGGTTGGTGCCTGCAAAAAATAGATGGGATTTGGTGCTTCCACATCAAGTTGTAGCTTGATAAAATGTCACTTGTAGTTGACTGAGGTAGGAGCCTCCTGTAGGTTGGTACCTGCAGAAAATTGATGGGAGTTGGAGCTTCCTTGCAAGTTGTAGCTTGCAGAATTGAGGTAGGAGCCTCCTGTGGGTTGGAGCCTACAGAAAATCAATGGTGAGAGGGAGTTGAAGCTTTCCTTTTCATCACAACAATAGTAATATGTGATTTTCTCCCTTTATGGATTTCCACTTATATCTGGTGTCTATGTGCATGATGTCTATGTGTTGATGTGGATTATCTAATCTGCTTAATACTTGTTGCTCACATATTAAGACTATTGTTACATTAACAAATCTTCTTGATACTTGCTGCTCACAAATTAAGATTTCTCACATATTAAGTTGATCTTGAAATGAAGGTGTAAATTAGTTTAAGGAAAGTTTTAAAATTCCATGAATGTGTTAAAATGATTCACCCCCCCCCCCCTCTCAGTTTAACTAAGGGTTCAACACAATGTATCCTGCCACTCATCAGCAATTAGGTAGGCTTTGGTATGGCTCCCTCACCCTCTCGCTATGCATCATTTTACTAAATGAGTAATTGTCGAGAAAAGAGAGTATAATAGGAAAAAAAGTGGCCAGTTAACTTGGCCACCCTCACCGATAGTTAAAGTGAAAATTTGGTGGATTTTGAATGCCACATGGATATATCACATCTGTTAGGGGAAGGATAACAAGAAGTGGGAGCTGATTCTAACCTGAATTGGACAAACTAGTTTTGCTATGCTAGCCTCCTCATCAGTATAAAATAAAAGTTTGCTTAAGGATTGTGTCAAATAGCAAGTTTATGAGAGGGTTTATGTGTTAAATTTGTGTGTATTTTAGTAGAAATTCATGAATTAAATTAGCTTTAAAACACCTAAACAACAAAATAAATTTCAATAAATAATCACCACACAACACACATTACACAACAGTGATGAAGGATTTCACCCCTCCTAGGCTATGTCTCCTTTGACCAGCTTCAATGGCTTGGCCCTCTTTGATTAACTGATAAAACTGTTGGGAAAAAATACTATTGGGGGGGGGCGGTGCGAGGGGGTGAATCAGTATTTACAAGAATCACAATATTTTACTTTTCTTTTACTGAATTCTATACGCGACTTTGATTAGCTCAACTAGTGTGTGTGCAGAGCTATACTAAAAGAAACTTGTTTATACCCAGATAACTTTACTATTCAGATAAATATTCAGAGACATTACTTAGCCCAAATCATCAGTTATGCATCGGATAGTTAAGAATAAAACATGTGCCATAATAACATAATAAATCATCACACAAGAGAATCACACATGAACACCAAGGTTTAATGTGGAAACCTAAGTCGGGAGAAAACCACCGCTGTTGTCGTCTATGTATTCAATATTTATTATATAGAAAATTTCTTATAATTTTTTTCTCATGCAGACTCATATCAGTACACAGGCATCCACCTGCAGAAGGATGCAACCTACTCTTGTTCTCCGGCTGCTTCTGGAAGGGAGCTCCAACCCCCTGATCTCATTTACTAGCCACTACTGGAAGGGAGATAAAACCCCCTGAAGTGAACACCAGCTTCTACTGGGAGGAAGCTTCTACTTCCACACTGAAGGCTTGAACCCTCAGACCCACTACAAACCACGTTTCATAAATTTTCACATTGTATCCAACAGCTTCAACAAAACTCAATTTTTAGATCAACGCCAATAGCCATAAGCCAAACTTCAAATAGAATATTGAGATCACTGTAACCAGAACACAGTAATAAACGCAGACTTCTGAACTAACATGCAGAATCAATTTCAACCTTGATCATTCATAAAACCAAATGCATATGCTACTTCACTTTACTGTAACTTGTGTGTATACATGCTTTCCTACACACCAACCTGCGTATAGATATATTTATACAGAATTTTAAGAATCTGATAAAACTCAGAATAGATTTGAGGCATTCAGGCATACTTTGTCATATTTACAGAACCCTTATTCAGTCAGCAACATCCATCATATTCAATCACCGATTCACTGATCATATTTATACTTAATCAACTAGTAGCATAGACAGTATTAAAAAAATCCAGATCTACATGAAGACATCATTGACAAACAATAGAAATGATCAAACATTCTCTTTAGCAATCTTCAGAAAAACCCTAACTTCCATACATGCCTTTGATGAAACAAACCTGCGTGTATACTCGCTTTCACTGTGACAAACCAGTGTATAGATCTGTAAATATTTAGGACTTCATAAGGTTTAATATCAAGAGACTTACTCACACCATACCCTTCACTTCAAAAAACATGAGCCAAATCATAGATCTAAACATCTCAAAAACAGATCAAGAAAATACATAGTCATTTCAGGTCTAGAGATCCTGATCCATCATTGTATTCATAGGCGCATCATTATTTCAGGTCTATCAATAAACTGTAACCCATTCCATGCAGATATACTTCAGAGTGAAATATTCAATCAAAACCCATACACTCGCACCACTTGAACTATGATCTTCTTCGCCTTATATAGTTTGAGCTTTTCTTAATACCATGAGCCAAAACTACACAAGTGCCAATGGTATTCTTGGAAGAAATCAAATAGACGACACAACGCTCAATATTGTGGGCTAAAACCATGGTAATGACCCCTGGTATCATAATTTTAGAGTGCAAAATGCATACGCTACTTGGCTCGTTATTTTCCGCATGTATACACGACTTTTCTTGCACAAACTCACGTATAGATCCTTTAATATGAACATTAAAAATCTTCTGATAGAACTTCTACTAAACCATAGTGCTTCTCCAGAAGCCATATACTTCAGCTTTCGCAAGTGAATTGCCATCAAGGAAAACATATGAAATCATAAGAATCATAATTCCAACAATCTCCCCCTTTGGACTTGATGGTAACCATGTTGGAGTTTGATCACCACAACCTGTAGATATAAGATATAAGAATTATTAAAACACCAAATACTCTCCCCCTTTGACATCAAGTGCAAAGGTGTAATATTCCAAAATTTGCATGTAGCAAATTGGAATATTATTTTTTTCTTATTTCATCTAGGAGGTGAATAAAATGGGGAAAAGGCCCATGAGTAGGAATAATATCCTTCATAGTGTGAAAATGATCATTGGAGAAGCTTATTTTTCACCTTCCAGTGTGAAAAGGGGCAATTTTCATGAGGACAAGGTCAAGTTTGACCAAGTCAACAATGTTGTCTAAGAGGTGTAGCTTGCTTGGGAAGACAACGCAGTTTTGGAGGGAGAAAGATTCTTTGTGGAAGAAACCATAATGTGTGGGGTCCAGAGCAAAGAGGCATTCACTTGCATAAAAGGAGGAAGAGGAAGTCATAGTGAGATATCTTGGAGCATTTGATCATTTGTCTGCTTAGACATATTTGCAGTCCCGACTGTTCAGCTGAGTTGTAGTGCTGCTTAGGACCATGGATTCCTGCTTAGGATTTCCTCTTTTTCTTGAGACACCTCTTGAAGGATTGCACTTCATTTTCTCTACATCTTGGCTCAAGGCCAAAGCCATTATTCATTCACTGTGTTATTTCTGCTAAAGTATAACGTAGTGTTGCTGGGTGTTGCAGTGGAGGGGTTCCACAACAACATTCCTTGTCTCATATTTCAGAGGAGGGGGTCTCTATTCATCGGAAAGGTTAGAAGGAAGGTTTCAAAGCTGATTTGCATATCTTGGCATCAATTTGAAGCATCGCCCATCATAGACAGCGCAGTCCATTCTCCATACTGCGTTATTTCAGTGCACACTTGCAGTGAGGGGTTGCACCATCATCTTGGAGAAAGGAATCTTCAGTGCTAGGATCAGCCTATCACTTGAGAGATCTGTTGGAGGAGGTTTATTTAAGCTTTCACATCATCTTCAGCCATCTCCAATTATTTTCAAAGTTGTAGCTGCTACCCAGCAACTCTGGCATTTCTGCAGATTTGCCATTTTCATGTATATTGTAGCCAATCCTCCCAACGATTTTGTATTATTGTTGTATTAGTGTTTTCAGGGGTTTAGAGCTTTCTCCCCATCATTTCTTTGAGCTAATACTGATATATCATTCTATTATCATGTATTTTGTTGCAGTGTCTTCTATAAACTGCGTTATTTTAGCCAGGGATTTTCATATGTAGCAGTGCTCTTGCATTTTCTTGTATATGCTCTATTGAGTCTTCCATTGCCTAGATGGAGTGATTGATTCCTCCACACATTGTATATATTTGCTGATACATTAGATATTTGTTGGCTATACATATCTTCATGTGTTCACAGCTATATAATAACACTGTCATTCCATTATATGTGCTCACATTTGTTGCGGTCCCTCGTCGGGCACTTTTTGAGGACATATAATAGTGGGAGATCTGTTTAACCACTCTAGAAGGATTTCTTTGGAGCCTCCTCTTAGATTTAGCACTTAGGCACATTGTTATAAAGGATCCAGGTCTTGGTTTCAATTCCTGTAGCATCCATTACTGGAAAATGTGTTTTCCAATCATGCCTTGCTAGCTATTCCTAATTTGGAATATTATAGTGGTATCAAAGCTTCTTTCTTGGCTCAGCCTGTGAGTCTAAGCCCAAGATATCAGAAGATTGAAGAGGATGAGTTTTATCTCATCATATTTCAAATCCATGAAGAACCTCCCCAAGGAGGATAAGCAGAAAGAAGAGGAAGAACCCTGCACTTCCTATTCTCATCAAGGAGACAGAGAAATAAGCAGGAAGAAGACTCCATATTTTGGAGAAGAAAAAGGGGATAAGCTTACCAAGCTTCTTCCTAAATATGTACATATGATTCATGAAGATTTAAAGGAGATCAGGAAGATGTATGGAGAATCTCCTGGAGGGTTTGATTCAAAAGAAAACTCTAGACTGTCACAGGAGGAGTGTGAGCAAGCAGCTGCACATCCTAATACTCAATGCATTCACATGCCCAGGATTGCCGGAAGAGAGATGGAAAGAGAAGAAGAGGTTGCTAGGAGGGAAACCCTTAGTAATTTCTTGAAAGAGTATGAGTCTCAAACTCAGAAATTCATAGATCATCTCAGTTTTTCAGAGGTTTGCAAGATGAAGGTGAATGGAAGAGAGCAGCAGGATAGATTTCATCTATCAACCTTTGAGGGTTCACCTACATGTTCAGCCAAATATTGGGTGGAGGAGTTAGAGACCTTCTTGCAGCAACACCAAATGTCGGAGGATGAAGCCATCAAAGTTGCAGCGCTGCATTTGAGAGGTAAGGCTTATGCCTGGTGGATCTTTGAATCTTTTTCTTTGAGAAATGTAAACATTGCATCTTATGCAAATTTCACTAAGGAATTAGTGAAAATATTTGATAAAAAGATTCATGAGACACACATGGTGGAGGTAGACCAGAAAAATCAAGCAAAACCCTTTCATGAAAACTTGCACCATACTTTGCCGGAGGAGAAACCTTCTTCTCACACTTTTGAGCAGGAGAGCATGGAGGTCTCTTTTTCAAAAATGGATCCAATCATTGGAGAGTTTCCCACTCATGTTACAAAGATTGAGGGAAACAGCGATGTTAGATCTGGATTTGATCTAGCACCTCATGCAGAGGAAGGAGGAGCCCTTGTTCCAAATAGAGGGATGCTTACATCTTTGCAAGGAAGTCCCCAGGATCTCATGTGTGGAGATCAAGGAAAAACTCATGTTTTACCTATGCCATTGTTGAGGAGGTGTGGAACCATGGAGACACAAGGAGAAGGTAGGGAGAAGACCCAACATCATGAGATGAGGAGTACACATCCCTATTCATTTCTGTATGTTGATGCACCTAGGAAGGTGATTGGATTGCGTAGCGGAAGCATGGAGAGCTTTCTCCATTCATATATTCAGTCATCTCTTGATGATGATGTCTCACTGCATGGAGACATTGTGCCGGGGAGACCACTAGATCAGCAGAGGAGGATGGATGCTTCACCAGTTGAGGCACTACTTAGTGATTTCAGAGGAGTGGGAACCTTGGGAGAGCTTGATACATCGCTGGGAGTATTGGGTAGACTCAAGGAGAGAGAGAGCATTCTCTCAACATCATCAGCACCCACTTCCATTTCAAATTCTGTGTTGTGGAAAAAGCAGCAGGGGAAGGACAACAACCTTCCAACTTGCATCTTTGGCATGGGAGATGTCAAAGAGGAGGATGACCATATGACATATTCTCTTCATGAGAGATCATCAACGCTGTCACTATGGAGGATAGATCCATATTGGAGCTCCCAACTGTTGGTGGAGTATTCCAAGGATATTTTTACTTGTATGATCTTGGATGGCCAGTTGCATGAGGATGGATACTCAATCAGAGATGAGATCATCTACTATCATGGTAGGATCTTCTTTCCTAGAGCTTCCAAGCTCAAGGAGAAGTTGCTACAAGCAGCACATGTGGATTTCCTTTTCAACCATACACCTTCTATGAGAGAATACCACACCATCATGGAGGGGTATTTTTGGATGGGCTTTGAGGAGGAGATATATCAGCATATGAGGAGATGCATGGACCAGATGGAGATGGAGGAGAGACATGACTCTTTGAGAGAGTTAGCACAGCCACCTCTTTTCTCTTTTAAGATGAGAGGAGACTCACTTATGAGCCACTCCACTTGTATGAGCAAAACCTATGGTAAGGGTCATAATTATTTTCATGATTATTTATATGATGTATGTCCCTTAACCATACATGTGCAGGATTTTTCTCCAAGGAGGAGCATTATTTCTTTAGAGCTTTATTGTCTAGTTGAGACCATAAGCATGATTTATGGGCCTTCCCTAGGAGGACTTGGGGAAGATAGATATTATGGAGGACATGCCCATTGTACACCTTACATTATTCACTTCCTCCATACTTATGAGGAGATTGGAGCAACAGGCAAGTGGTTGAGAGGCCACTATTTTTATCAGTCTCTATTGCAATGGAGAGTCAAGTTGCACTGGTTGCACTTGAGGGACCATTTTCCTTCACATTTGTTACACATGGCAACAAGTATGATTCTCATTTTTTCTCCCTATGGTTCTATTGTTTTTGATTTTATGAGGAGCATGCTTGGGAGAGAGACACATTGGGTGAATGTGTCCTTTGAGGGAGAATCCTCCCACACTTTTTGCACTACATGTTCTAATGGGAGCATGAGATATGATATGGTTACCTTAACAACACAGTTGTCACATTATGAGGTGAGCCATATGATGGATGAGATGCCATATGTTGATGACTTTCAACTCATCATATATGGGGATATGTGGGTCAGCATGATTTGCAGCATTGGAGGAGAGATATTTTGAGATATAGTCCTCATTTTGCCACTTGAAGGAAAACTTATTGTAGCCCAGGATCAGCAGACACTCTACACTTATCTTAAGTGGAGAGATGGACAACGTAAGGTAGGTTACATTGTATACCATGTGCAGAATTTCAGCCCACCTACTTTTCTGGAGCCAAAGGTGGAGGACAGTTTCCAAGAGTTTCCTAGTTGGGGGGTGACTCATTTTGCATGGCTTATAGCTTAGGGATGGAGGATCCATATGGGAGAGATATTTCCCATCATATTTCTGGTCCCATTCCTCAAGGGGACCTCTAGACATCACTTTGTTATCCTCTTGAGTATATCTCCCTTACATGATGATGGTTGGATAACTGACTTACATGCTGAGGAGCATTGTGGAGACTTGATTGATGAGATAGCATCACTTCCCTTGGAGGATATCATCATATAGGGATGCTATAGGGAGAGGCGAAGAGAACTCAGCCTATCCTTGCACTTTCTTGAGGACAAGCAATCTTTGAAAGGGAGGAATGTAATATTCCAAAATTTGCATGCAGCAAATTGGAATATTAATTTTTGCTTATTTCATCTAGGAGGTGAATAAAATGGGGAAAAGGCCCATGAGTGGGAATAATATCCTTCATAGTGTGAAAAGGATCATTGGAGCAGCTTATTTTTCACCTTCCAGTGTGAAAAGGGGCAATTTGCATGAGGACAAGGTCAAGTTTGACCAAGTCAATAGCGTTGCCTAAGAGGTGTAGCTTGCTTGGGAAGACAGCGCAGTTTTGGAGGGAGAAATATTCCTTGTGGAAGAAACCCTAATGTGTGGGGTCCAGGGAAAATATTCATTCACTTGCATAAAAGGAGGAAGAGGTAGCCATAGTGAGATATCTTGGAGCATTTGATCATTTGTCTACTTAGATATATTTTCAGTCCTGGTTGTTCAACTGAGTTGCAGTGCTGCTTAGCACAAGGGATTCCTGCTTAGGATTTCCTCTCCTTCTTGAGAGGCCTCTTGAAGGATTGCACTTCATTTTCTCCACATCTTGGCTCAAGGCCAAATCCATTATTCAGTCACTGCGTTATTTCTGCTGAAGTATAACATAGTGTTGCTGGGTGTTACAGTGGAGGGGTTCCACAACACCATTCCTTGTCTCATCTTTTAGAGGAGGGAGTCTCTATTCCTTGGAAAGGTTAGAAGGAAGGTTTCAGAGCTGATTTTCATATATTGGCATCAATTCCAAGCATCTCCCATGATAGACAGCGCAGTCCATTCTCCATACTGCGTTATTTCAGTGCACACTTGCAGTGAGGGGTTGCATCATCATCTTGGAGGAAGGGATCTTCAGTGCTAGGATCAGCCTATCACTTGAGAGATATGTTGGAGGAGTTTTATTTCATCTTGCACATCACCTTCAGCCATCTCCAGTTATTTTCAGAGTTGTAGCTACTACCTAGCGACTCCGACATTTCTGCAGATTTTCTATTTTCATGGATATTGTAGCCAATCCTCCCGAGGATTGTGTATTATTGTTGTATTAGTGTTTTCAGGGGTTGAGAGCTTCCCCCCCCCCCCCCCCCCTCATTTCTTTGAGCTGATACTGATATATCATTCTATTATCATGTATTTTTTTGCAGTGTCTTCTATAAACTGCGTTATTTTATCCAGGGCTTTTCATATGTAGCAGTGCTCTTGCATTTTCTTGTATATGCTCTATTGAGGCTTCCATTGCCTAGCTGGAGCGATTTATTCCTCCACACATTGTATACATTTTCTGATATATTAGATATTTTTTGGCTATACATATCTTCATGTGTTCACAGCTATAGAATAACGTTGTCATTCCATTATATGTGCTCACATTTGTTGCAGTCCCTCGTCGGGCACTTTTTGAGGACATCTAGTAGTGGGAGATCTGTTTAACCACTCTAGAAGGATTTATTTGGAGCCTCCTCTTGTATTTAGCACTTAGACACATTTTTCTAAAGGATCGAGGCATTGGTTTCAATTCCTATAGCAGCCATTATTGGAAAATGTGTTTCCAGTCATGCCTTGCTAGCTGTTCCTAATTTGGAATATTACAAAAGGGCAGACTAATGCTCCCCCTAAGAACATGTTGAGGCTTCAGATTTTCAATAGAATACATGACTCTATAACTCAACTAAGTATGATCTTTCCTATCACCAAGGACTCATACTTACGTCAATGATCCAACCGAGTGGAATTACATATTGACTCAACTACCCAACCAAGTGGGTTTACATATTTGAATAAGTCCATACATGAATAAATATGACAATATTTACATCATAGGTATCAATATGACCCTTACATAAAGTGATAGATATGAATTTTTACAACCAAGACCAAATAATCTTAAAAGAGAGATCAACATAATGCCAACAATGCATTCTCCTCAACAAGGCTACTTCTCCCCCTAAACCTGTGCATCATGAACACCTTCAACAACCAATTCATCAAAGCATCTTCATCAAATAAATATCATGGAAAGGAATTGTAATATGAAGACCAGAACAATAGAATTTACCCATCAACACCTAAGAGATAGAGTCAAAAATATGACACAGACTGTTCTGAGGGCTGACCTATATATTTTATGACATCAAGATCCATACGTGACTGTATAAAGAGATCCTCACGTATATACGTGACTCGGCTTCATGAAACGTGCGTACAGAATTTAATCTTCAGAAATCAAACAGATGTGATAGGTGAGGCAGAGACAATTCCCAACTTCTGTCTGATATATTCAATTGCTTCCTTAGGAAGAGGTTTAGTGAATATGTCAGTAACTTGTTCTTTCGAGAGAACATACTCCAATTTAACCTTTTTCTCAAGCACTTGTTATACTTGATAGGAATGTGCTTAGTTTTGGAATGCATAACAATATTTTTCAAGATACTGATGGCACTTGTATTATCACACAAGATAGATATGGGAAGAGAACGTTTGATTTGAATATATTTTAATGTCTGCATCATCCAAAGAAATTGTGTGCAACATGATGCGACAACTACATATTTTTATTTTTCTCTAGATAATGAAATGGAACTCTATTTCTTGTTGAACCAAGATACTAATCGGGGCCCCATATAAAATGCACCACCACTAGTGCTTTTCTAACCATCGATATTTCCATCCCAGTCTGCATTTTTGTAAGCATGAAGAGCAAGGTTATAATTCTTTGTATACCATAGACCAAAATCTTGAGTTCCTTGTAGATATTTGAATATTATTTTTACGGTGTGAAGATGTGACTCCTTTGGATTGGCTTGGAATCATCCAACAATCCCTAGTGCATGCATAATATCTAGTCTAGTCCTAGTTAGATAAAACAGAATTAAAATCATAGATCTATACTCTGGTTGGTTTACCATGGGATAATCATCATGAGAACTGAGGTTACATCTGGTTACCGTTGGAGTGCTCATAGTTTTGCAGTCTTCCATCCCATACTTCTTTAGGATATGCTTGAGATATTTTGCTTGTGAGAGAAATATGCCATCTTTTGCTTGTTGCACTTGCAAGCTAAGAAAATATGTTAGTTCCCCAAGTAAAGACATTTCAAATTCTTCTTTCATAACAGAAGAAATTTTTTTACTCATGGATTCTTCATTAATCCCAAAGATGATGTCATCAACATAAAAAACAATAATTAACAATTTATCATTCTCAATTTTTGTGTATAGTTTATTGTCTGCAGATCCTTTTTGTAAAACCTTATTATTGAAGATATTTGTCAATACAATAGTACCATGCCCAAGGAGCTTGTTTTAGACCATATAGAGCTTTGAGTTTGAAAACAAGTTTTTCATAATTTCCCAAAAATAATCCTTCTGGTTGTTCTATATAAACTTCTTCTTCTAGATCACCATTGAGGAAAGCATATTTTACATCCATTTGATAAACTTTGAATTGTTGAAAAATTGAAAAAGAAATAAACATTCCTATGGCTTAAATTCTGGCTACAACTGCAAATGTTTCTTAACATCTGTGTTTTGAACATCTGCTATCTGTATACATAGATCTATACGCAGGTTTTTGTGCAACAAAGCGTGTATACACGCAGGTTACAATAAAGTGAAGTAGTGTATGCATTTGGTTTTATGAATGATCAAGGTTGAAATTGATTCAGCATGTTAGTTCAGAAGTCTGAGTTTATTACTGTGTTCTGGTTATAGTGATCTCACTGTTCTGTTTAAATTTTGGGTTATGGATATTGGTGTTGATCTACAAATTGAGTTGTGTTGAAGCTGTTGGATCTAGTGTGAAAATTTATGAAATGTGGTCTGCAGTGGGTCTGAGGGTTGAAGCCTTCAATGTGGAAGTAGAATCATCCTGCCAATAGAAGTTGGTGTTCACTTCAGGGGGTTGTAGCTCCCTTCCAGTAGTGGCTTGTAAATGAGATCAGGGGGTTGGAGCTCCCTTCCAGTAGTAGTTGGAGAACGAAAGTAGGTTGCAACCTTTTGCGGGTGGATGCCTGCGCACTTATATGAGTTTGCATCAGTACAACATATGCAATCATAAGAATCATAATGCCAAAAAAAATTAATACAATCATTTCCTAAGCTCTGATGGCTCTCAAACCTGCTCCAATGGCTCTAGGAAACCCCCAATACCCCTATTTTGGTTCTGACTAAGTCACATTCTGACTCTCTAGGAAAAATTTATGCCTCCTTCAATTTTTTCAACTAAATGCTCCATTAAACTAACTAACTGCAGTTAAAACTGGAAGTTTTTCCATTTTCGCAGGTCCACCAATTAATTCATGATTAGTGTTAAGCGGATTTATCACATTAATTAAGCACACTTAAAACTAATCCAATGCTTAAGTAAATCCAAATTTAATTTTGTATTAGCACTTATTAAATATGTTTAAGGGTTAATAAACATGGTTTAAGAGTTAACCCTCTACATTAGCTCAAATCTCCCGCCAGCGGTCGTGGCTGGTGGTCCCGTCGACTGGGGCTAACCCCTCTTTTCCCTTCCATTATACATTGGTAACTTAAAATATAATTTAGCTCTCTTAATAGTTAAGAACTAACGGACAACGGAGGAGGTAAGTGTTTTGTTGTGTGCCAGGAGGTCGTGTGGTCGAACCCCGGCGGCTTAGCCTAGAATTTGAGCCAAAACATTTACAAGAAATTTCGACCATACTTTCTGATTCAACCTTTGGAAGGGAGCACATGGCAGCCCCTAGTTGCACCACATGTCCTCATCCCATTGGTTCGTTCAAAAACCAACCAAACATTGCCTTGTAGCCCAAAAATTTGGGCCAACAATAAGCTGACAAGTCATCACACCACTAGCGGGAGAAAAATTCATTTTGACCAAAAATTGACCCCTTTAATGTTGGAAATATTGTCATTGATGGCAAAGGAGGCAGCACTCAGGCAAAGGAGGCAGCGCTGAAGCAGAGGAAGGCAAAAGAGGCACAGCGAAAGCAATAGAGGCAGCAAGAAGAAAGTCAAAATGTAACAGTCATAGAAGCACAGTGAAGAACCGTTATCGGAAGGTAGAGACAGAGGCAGAGTGACAGAAGCAGCCGAGGCATAGGCAAAGGCTAAGTGACAGAGGCAGAGGGCCGTTATAAAATTTCGAGAATCGCACACTCCAACCGGCGTTATACATATAATACATAATCGTTATTCCGGGAATCACTTAACTCCAGCGGCAATGCAATGCATATAATAAAGAACCATATTCCGGGAATCGCACACTCCAACCGGCGTTATACAACACAAATATTATTCCGGGAATCGCCTACCCCGATGGAGGATACATACATACATATATATATATATATATATATATATATATATATATATATATATATATATATATATATATATATATATATATATATATATATATATATATATATATATATATATATATCCATCATCTTACATAAACAAGGATTCCTAGCTTAAATATATAAGTGGAGCACTTTATTATAAGAACCAAGCTTTATACGGTGGGACCCTTCCCCAATCGCAATCGGAGAAAAGGTTCAATCGGCAGAGTTTTGTTATATGCTTCGATCAAAGGCCAGACCCGATCCTGTTATATGCGGGAGTTAATATGAAAAAATCGCATCCGTGTTCTAATCGCATCGGCACTGGTCAATCGCATCGGAGAATATAAGAGTTGCGATTGCGATTGGAAGTCCGGACCCGATGGATATATAAACCACATTTCATATATATCCTGAGTTCTAGTACTAATTGCATCGGAAAATCTTATTGAACAGTGACCAATCGCATCAGATTTAAGCAGGGCATCGGAACATACAACAGAAAGTTTGCGATTGCCATTGGAAGGCCGGACCCGATGGGGTTATAAACCATGAGTAACAAGTTTTTGAAGTCCGACATGATCGCATCGGAACAACCCAATCGCATCGGAGAAAAGATGCGCGGCGGTCACCCCAACTAAAAGTTGCGATTGCGGTGGCTTGCGGACCCGATGGGCTTATTAACTATGATTAACAAGCGTTTGAGTTCCAGTTCTAATCGCAAACGGAAATTTGTGAAGGCGTTGTTATATATAAATATATATATATATATATATATATATAAAGTTGTTGCGATTGTATTGAAAAGTGCCGCATGGTCTGTGGACCCACGGGCCTTGGCTTAAGGTGGAGGGCGATTGTTTATATAAAATGAATGTTGCGATTGTTGAAAAGTGCCGTGTGGTGCACGGGCCCACGGGCCTCGGCTTAATGGGAGGGCGATTATTAATATACAATGACTGTGATATATGTCCGTTCCACTTGCAGAATGTTCCACATCAACAAGACACTCGTGGCATGAAAAGCGTTAGAATATGGCTCAGAATTACAGTCAGTAGATTCATTTATATATAAAGCGCTGATATAAAAATGAAAGATACAGTTACACAAATACAGAAGTTACACAACAGCCATAAACAGAAAGGCATACAGAGATGAGAAAGGGACAAAGACAAAGTCAGAGAAAAGAGAAATGCGCAGCAAGCCAAGAGACAAAATGAGTGAGCTAGAGTTCTCATTTGTAATTTGAATGTAAATTTTTTATTTAAATTTATATTGTTGTGATGCATTGGCAAGTCTCCAGAACAGAGAAAATATCCCTTTGTCATGTTAAAATAAGCACCTACGGTTACATTTTTTTCGATTGGTGCCGAAAAGAGATGAGACGGCGAAGAGCAAGAAGACATGGTCGTCCATTTCGTTCCCGGTGGAATACAAACAGCCATGAAGCCATTTTTTTATAAAATAGGGTAGTATCCAAGGGGGAAGGTTGACAAAAAAGGAGTGAGAAGAAGAGTATGCAGAGAGAATTAAAAGAGAGTTGAAGTTCAATAAGCAAGGCACGAAGAAAGTGAAGAAGGAGGAGATGAACAAAGAAGAAGAAGGGGCTGAGCAGAGATGATGCAGGTCTAATATAAGAGTTGATGAACAACAGAGAAGAAGGTACATAACAGAGCTGATATCCAAGGTAAATTAGCAAGTGTTTTCCTTTTGAAAGAGTAAGGAAGTTGGAGCTTCCCTATCAAGTTGTAGCTTGATAGATGTCATTTGTAGCTGACTGAGGTTGGAGCCTCCTATAGGTTGGTGCATGCAGAAAATAGATGGGAGTTGGTGCTTCCACATCAAGTTGTAGCTTGATAAGATGTCAGTTGTAGGCCGGGCGGGGTAGGAAACGCTCTGTGGGTTGGTGTAGAAAATCGATGGTGAGAGGGAGTTGGAGCTTGCCTTTGCATCACAACAATAATAAGATGTGGTTTTCTCCCTTTATGGGTTTCCACGTATATCTGGTGTCTATGTGCATGATGTCTATGTGTTGATATGATATATCTATTCTGCTAATACTTTCTGCTAACATATTAAGACTGCTGGTACATTATCTAATCTGCTTATTAATTGCTGCTCATAAATAAATATTGCTCACACATTATGTTGATCATGAAATGAAGGTGTTAATAAAGTAAAATAAGTTTTAAAGGAAAAGTTTTAAAAGTCCATGACTGTGTTAAACTGATTCACCCCCCCCCCCTCTCAGTTTAACTAAGAGTTCAACAATTGGTATCAGAGCGGTTAGGCCATACACATGAAGGGTTTTTATACTCCCTCCAAGTAGTTTCAACAGTTGGAAACAGTTGGCCACGTGCTGGGGTGGTTGAACTACCTGAGTAACCATCAACCCAGCCCAAAAATAGGGAATAATTATATATTTTTTCATAATTTTAATGGCATACGCGGAAAAGTGCAGCTGGACTCGCGTATACACGCGGAAAAGTACGGGCATAGTCGCGTATGGGGATTTTTACACTATTTTTAAGTGAATTTGTCCAAGTCTGTAGGAATGGGTGCCCAAAACCATCAAAGAAATCATGAATCATGTGAAGGTGAGAAATGATGCTATAAGAGATGCCCCCTAATATATGAGGTCAGAAAGGGGTACATGATGGCCGAAATGTATTATGCACATAGAAAGAACTTTGCAAGGACAAGAGAGGACTTCACCAGATTTCAGCCTGCCAAAAACCAATGAAAGAAAGCAGAGAGTCAACTCATGTTGAGGCGGGCATACCCATGCTCAGTCCAAAAATACATCATATAGAAAGTAGTGAATGGATCCAACATGTATACAAGTATAGCTGAACTGAAAGTACACAATGAATCATCTGAGCATGGCCCGGAAGTGTAAGTCTGAATCAATGTCCAAGTATCACATATAGAAAGCTGATCAAAGATGGTGCAACTAGATGTCTGATCATATAAGTAACTGAATCTCCAAGTACTGAATCATAAGAGGTGGAACAAATGGTACAATCACGCAACTCGGGAGCCAACATATAAGATGCTGTTGTACTGAACTGCAACATATAAGGGTGGACGGCATCACTGGCAGAAACTGAATGGACTGTCAAAAGTGAACCGAAGAATGCTGATGCAACCCGAGGTCTTCACCGATCACTATGGCACAATTCTACACAATGGGAATAAATGAGCTGAAGTCGACCATGTGAGAAATCATTGGATTACCGGTCAATGGTGTATACCGTTAACCAATGCGAGACAACCCACCGATAATGATAATGAGTGTCAAGGTGCCCCAGTACAATATAACAAGTGCGAATGAATG
>CM076579.1:1614956217-1615113061 GCA_034641835.2 Pinus albicaulis
GAAGTTGCTCCGCTGCCAGCGAGCCTGATCAGTACCCCGGCAAAGTCGTCACATCGCCTCTCTATGCAGGAAACCTTTCTCAATCCTTTACCCTTTATTGGTGTGCTTACTGCACTTATTTTAAATGTGCCCAAGGCACTTATTTATATTTTCTCATGGCACTTATTTGAGAGAGGCAATTTTGCCTGGGCGGATGAGGGATCCTGACTTATTTTACTTGAAAGAGAGGTTGCTCCTGGTCTATATGAGGACTTTGGGTTTTCCTGGATATCCTTACGTCACCCGAAGTTAGCTCTGTTCCCTTTCAGTCTAGTTGCCGCTTTATCCAACTTTCTTTTCACAGACAGCCTTTCAAGCTCGCTAGGCGAGCTACCCACTCTTAGTAGCTTAGACTAGGTCATCTATTACCTTTGGGTGTCAATCACAGTCAAGCTCCTGCCACCTTTTGTGTTTTCAAGGGAGACCTATCATCAGCACAGATCCTGGTGTAGTATGCCAATTTGTGTGGCTTCTACAATGCCTTCCACTTTATTGAAGTTTTTAGAAGGACGCCTACAAAACGAAAAACTAAAACAGAAAACAATAAAATATGGTACAGGGGTGGGACGACCCTCTGAGGGCTGTTAAGTGAAGTAATGCTTGAGGTCATGCCCGTTCACCGGGAGGACCTCGACTCTTCCCTCTAGAGTTTGCAATCTAAATGTGTGGGAACTTAGCTTCTCTTTAATCTGGAATGGACTCGTCCAAAGGGCTTGGAATTTGGAATGTTTTCCCTTATCTTCGTGAGCTTTATCCCATTTAAGGACAAGGTCTCCTACTTCAAAAATTTTACTCCCTGCAGACTTTTTATCAAACCATCTTTTAATCCGACTTTGGTGGATGGCAATTTTTTCCCGGGTTTTTTGCCTCTCCTCTTCCAATCTCAGTAATGTGTCGATTCGGGTCTGCAAGGTGAGGCATGGGGTTCCATGGTTTTCTTGGAACAACTAAAGGGCAGGGAGAGATAGGTGGGGAGGAAGGACGAATTCTTTTCCATACACAAGAAAATAGGGGGAGGTGCCGAGCGAGGATTTGGGTGTGACCCAGTCAGCCCAAAGGGCGTTGTGGAGGGAATTATGCCAGTTTCACTGGTGGGTCAACAAAGTCTTTTTGATGATGCGGATAAGATTCTTATTAGTCGACTCAGCTAACCTGTTTCCTTGGGGGTAATAATTTGCAAAATTTTTAAGTACAATACCATTTTCCAAAGAAAAATCATACAACTTGAAAGACGAAAAATAAGTTGCATTGTCAAAAACTAGGGAAGTTGGAACGCCAAACCTAGTTATGATAGAATGAGTGACAAACTCTATTACCTCTTGATCGTTGATTTGGCGTAACGGTATCGCTTCGACCCACCTGGTGAAATAGTCGGTAGCGGTGAGAATATACCGGTGTTGCTTGGAGGAGTGCGGTAAGATTTCTTCAATCACGTCCAACCCTCACTGTTGAAAAGGTTCCTCTACTTCCACTGACTGTAAGGGAACGGCTGGCCGCGCTTCCCGGTTGGCGAATTTTTGACATTGGGTACACTTCCGGACATATGCATGAGCATCCTTGAAGAGGGTTGGCCAATAGTAGCCTACACACATTATCTTGTGGGCAATGGTATCGCCAACAAAATTTCCTCCCGCTAGTCCATCGTGTAGTTCAGTCAGGATGCTCTGTGCTTCATCGTGTTCCAGGCAACGTAGCAGAACTCCATCGTAATGTTTCTTGAAAATTTTTCCTTGTATTAACTGGTAGGATGCAGCCTTTAGCCTTATTGCGCACTTTTGCCGAGCAGTCAAAACAGGATCCATTACATCGTGGGCCAAATACCCCAAAATGTCAGAGTACCAAGAAGGGTTGCTCTGCTGAGGTGCGTGGTCACTTTGATACATGTCGATTTCTTGTTCCCAACATTCTTCTTCAACCTCGTGTGAGCTTGCGGCTTCCGCGGCCATTTGGAATATTCCTTCTCCTTTGACAGTGTGTGCTGGTTTGAACTCCAGGTCATACGCTTGGAGACATGCCATCCAGTTCCATCATCTCTCACCCAGCTGTTGCTGCACGAAAAAGTGAATGAACAGCTGGGTGGGGAACGAACACTGTGACATGGTTTTTCAAGATATATGGCCTGAAATGCTTGACTGATTTATATACTGCATAAACCTTCTTGTCAATCTCGAGGTAATTCAGTTCAGCGCCTTGCAACCCAGTACTCATGAATGATATGGGTCGTTCATCGTTGTTAGCGTCTTTCTATGTGAGGACAACTGCAAGTGATGAATCCGAGGTGAAGGTATACAAGATGAAACTTTTGCTGAAGTCTGGACTTTGGAGAGATGGTGCTTCTCCTATGGCCTGCTTGATTTTATTGAAAGCCTCCTTCTCAGGTGGATTCCATTTGAAAATCACATTCTTCTTGATCATCCCCTACAAAGGCCTGACTATTTAGGCAGAATCTGATACGAAGTTCCGTACAAAGTTGATTTTCCCAAGGAAATATTGCATGGCCCTTTCGCTACTAGGAGGTGGAATCTGGGCGATGACCTTTGCTCACTCGGGATCTACAACAATACCATGCTTGGTTATGATGTGGCCCAGCAAATTCCCCTCTGACATGGCGAAAATGGTTTTCTTTGGGTTGAGATCCCATACTTTCTGCATCTTTCGAAAATTTTCTTGAGGTGACGTAAGTGATGGCCCCGGTGTTTCGAAAACATGGTGACATCATCCAAATATACTACCATGCTTCGTCCTATTAGACCATGGAAAGCTATATCCATGGCCCATTGGAAAATTTCCCCAGCATTTATTATTCCGAAGGGCATGCGCCTGAAAGCGAAAGTTCTCCACTTAGTCCGGAAAGTAGTTTTCAATTTGTCGGGTTCAGCGACCAGCACTTGGTTGTAACCGGAAAAGCCATCCAACAAGGAGAACATTTCAGATCCAGATACGGCTTGCAATATCTGTTCCATAGTGGGCACCAGGTAATTATCTTTATATGAGGCCCTATTTAGATTTCGAAAATCCACGCACAAAGGGATATCACCATACTTTTTCTGTACCGGGACCAGATTTGATACCCAAGTGGAGTGCCGAACTTTGAAGATGATGCGCGCATCCAAAAGCTTTTTAAGTTATTTCTGAATCATTGGTTCTAGTGTAGGATGCACTTTTCTTAGATTTTGCTGGAAAGGCTTCACTACTTCCTTCATAGGTATCACATGCTGAATAATTCGAGTGTCATACGTACGTAGTTCATCATATGTCCAAGCGAAAATGTCTTAGTATTTCCGGAATAGTTGGGTGAAAGCTTGCTTCTCCTGGTCGGAACAATCTTTCCTGAGGTTGATGAACTTCGTATCCTCATCTGATCCTAAGTTTACCTGTCGATGTGCCAAGGTGGAACTTTGTATTTTGGTATTTGGGGGCCCGCGGAAACGATTTTGCAAATCGAACAGTTTTTCAAGTGACACTATTCCCTTGGGCATGGAATTTTCTTTGCGTTTATCATGTTCTCCCTGCAAGGCTTGATCATGGTCAAATTCTTCTATCATTGCGTCTTTGAACACCTTGGCACTGAGCATAAATTCCAGTATCTGTTGGTCATCATCAAAGACGCAGAAATTAGTGATGTTATCTAGCACAGATGGTTTATACACTATTTCAATAGAAAAACTATCTCTTAAAGGGGTGAACCTAGCAGTAGCGTTAGCCAGAGTGTCAGCTGCCACATTATGCATTCTAAGCACTGATTTAATACCAAATGCATCAAAAGCAGAAATTAGACGCCATACCTCTTGTTGGTAAGCTTTTAAGTGCGGAGACAAACAATGAATGGTATTGCGTACTTGGCGAGTGATGATCTCAAAATATCCGATAACCTTTAAGCATCTTACCTTTAGGTCCAACGCCTTTTTAAGTCCGAGAACTAAGGCTTCATATTCGGCAGTATTGTTGGTGCACTGGAATTCTAGCCGACATGAAATCATAAACTTATTCTTGTGGGGATCCAATAGGATGCAGCGCGCGCCAGCTCCGTCATGCGTCTTGGAACCGTCATAATACAAGGTCCATACGTCATCTTTTGGTTCCTCTGGAGCTGTGGGTTGGGGGGATATTTCAGCTTGGTGTATGATGGGAACAGTTTTGTCTTTAGTGACGAGCGTTAGCTCTGATTGGACCTCTGGGCTTACTGGGGATTGAGGGGGGTGGTAACATCCGAAGATGGCCTCTAAGAAACACATGCCGAGTTCCTATTGGGAAAAGATAACAAGTTCATTGGTAGCGTCCAAATCAGTCACAATATGTTTCATATAAGGTTCACTTTCCACTCTGATTTGGTTGTTTCGGCCCTTATAAGGAAGCCACAGGTGAGACCAATCGGTAGCGAAGTACCCTTGTAGCTTGCTGGACCATTCCCTGCTTAGCAAGAGACCGTAGGCTTCTGGGATGTCTACGACTACAATGTCTATACACTGGTGGACTCTGGAGTCGGAGGACAGACAGATGATGATGTTATTTAGTTCACCTATAGCGGGCACTTGCAATCTGTCAAGCTGAATAATCTTAGCATCAGTTTTCTCTAGGCGAATGTTCAGCTTTTTACAAACAGACAGGGGCATGACATTTGTGGATGCGCCGGAATCAACTAGGCAGTTATGGATGTTGAAGTTAAAAATTTCAAATGACAGGAGAAAGGGGGGAGTATATCCCCTGGAGTTTGTATTTACTGCGTTCACAATAGACTAGAAGCTCAGACTAGCTTGGGCGGATGTGTTGCTTACAGGTTTGGTTGTCGAGGCGTTGGCGAAGGCTTTGAGAATAAGCTCTCATTGGTTGGTAATGCGGGCAAGCTCGTAAAGAGAGATGTTGGCTTTAGTTTTCTTCATGTCTTCAACAATGTTGTAACTAGAATCAGAGTGTGGATTAGTCTCAGTGGGGGTTTTGGGTGACCCTACCGGCAGCTTGCTCTTCTGGTTTACTCGGGTGTTATTGGGAGTGGACTTCTCAAGAATAAAAACTTGGTGTTCATTCCCTAGGGGTAATATTTTCCTTAAGAAGGCCCTCTTATTCTCTTTGAAGGACTGTTCGGGAACCGGTCCTTTACTTATTAGGCCATAGTTTTGCACGAGCTTGACCTTAGGTCGTTAGCCACATTGATATCAGTGATGGTATGGGTGTTTTACCCGCAGATCACATCAAACGAAAGGACGACAGATCCTAGTTCTTCATCAGGGGGCAGATCTTATTCATTGTAAGAGGAATCATCCTCTCCTGCGTCCCCTGGGTTTTGATCATCCAGGAGTTGATTCACTACTGTAGTCGTGCTGCCAATCCATTGAGGACATGTCATTTTCAGAGTGGGCGGCCTAGTGGAAAGAACAAGAATTATCTTTTCCGATTTCTTCCACGTTGAGAACAATGTTTGGGTTTGATGGAGGTCAGCTGGTGGTGGGGTTATTCTTTTTGAAAAAGGGCTTTTGTGTTTTGGTGCCAGTATAAGATTCAATGCCCTTTCTCTTTAGATCAGAGACTTCATTGGTTAATAGCTTAAGGGTCTTTGCTATACTCTCGAAGTCAAAAGTGTCTTTGTCCTTATCCACAATTTTGAGTGTGGAAGACCGATTTTTCTTCGAGGTGGGTTTGTGATCGTCTCGTCCTTCATGATCGATGACCCCTATTGAAGCATGTCCTTTTCTACAGCAAGGGAAGCCGTGTAGTTTTCTGCAAGGGTAGCCCTAGCCTCGCGCTTTACGAAAACGACAATGTCCCTGGGAAGAGCCTTAGTGTAGTAGTCTATGGTAATGGAGTCATCCAATGCCAAGTTGGGGGGAAACTTGTTCAATATGGTAGCAAAACGCTGATTGAAATATCTGACCTTCTCTTTCTTTTGGAATTTGATGGTACTTAACTCCGTGAGGAGCATGGAGGGGGTTTTCTCCTCCGAAAACTTCTGTAAGAAAATGCGACGGAATTGGTCCCATGACGTTATGGAGGAACTTGGGAGAGAGCGATATCAGGTGGCTGCTTTGTTCTCAAGAGTGTGGGGAAAAAGCTGGCAGCCGAAATCATCTGTTTGAACTCTCATAATCTGCAGTGAAAGGTAGAAGTTTCTTATGTGGTCCTCGACCATCGTGCCTTTCTCGGGGTCAAACTTTGGGAGGTGATTTTCAGGGTGCCTAGTCATGTCATGGAGGGGGCCTAGGAGATCTAATGGGGATTGGGCCATCCAATAAAGTGTTTGCACCCACGTGGCATGTTCGTGGTGCTTGATTTCAGATTCATGTTCGCTTCCTGCGCCTGACACAGATGCTTCCCCTTCATGGTGAAAATGCTTCTCTTGATGCCCCTCGCGGTTGGCCATATTTCTAAGATATCCCCAATTGTAAATAGGGGGCCTATTTTGGTTTTGACGGTGGTGGGTGACATGGTGACCTTGGCCATGGCCTATATCTCCCCGACCTCTATTTCCCTGGCCTCCTCCCGGTGGGCGACAGAATTGATGGTTGTTATTTTGGGTTTGGTTAGGCTGAGGGTCAGGATGGGGCTCATTCACGTTGGGTTCTTCTTCCTCAGCTCCTTGGGGCTCCCAAATAGGTTCGTTATTCTCAACAGCCGTTGCGAGGTCTTCGACCATCAAGTTTATAAACTGAGGCAAGTAATTCACAAGGGCACCGCTGCGAGTGAGGTTAGCAGCAGGGGTCCTAGTACGAGTCAGGAAACTCATGAATGGAGTGAATTTCAAATCCCTGATGAGGTTACGGGAAACTGGGTGCAGAACTCTTAACTACTCCTTGGTGACTTCATAATATGGAGCTTCCTCCCCTTGGATATCTTCCAAAGGGGGAGGACCAGTGTCATCGTTTATGACCTCCCCTTGGGGAGTTTGTAACAGAATATTACTTGTGTGCTGGAGGCTACCATCAGGCCCTCCTTCTAGCGCTAAATTATGTTGACGGGAAAATCTGTCTGGCCAACAGCAAGGGATCTCCCCGGTAAAAGGTCCCAACTAGACTCTAAACTATTTGGAATAGGGATCCCGTTTGGGGTGTGGGTCCGGCTATCGCTAAAGTTTCCTTTCCTTGGGTCTCAATAGAACTCAATGAACCTGCAAACACGTGCTTATTCGGACGATACATGATACTTGATTAATGATTTAAATGAGCATATAACACTATGCGTAGCAAGCTGAATAATAAAACATGGGGCCAAAGGAAATGCTGTTAACAACATATCATTAGGGTCATGCTTGTTCACTGTTCTAACCACAAAAGAAACAATTCTTTATGGCGGAACACCCCTTCACTTCCTTAAATGCTGTTGATGAAAATATAAATGTCACTAAACAAAGTTATTAACATTCATTGCGGAAGCGAGAATAAACTTAGCATTATTAACACAAGTACAAAAAGCTATAATGCACAAATGATGTTATTAGGAGCACAGTTTCGTTAATCAAAAGATGTTATAAACTGAAAAGGAAATACTCATAATGTTCACACATCAAAATGCATCAGATCTAAAATAAATTTAACAAGTATCTGTATTCATATTCAAAAGTGGTAGTCCTTCTATACAATTCTCTCTACCTCTTTAAGTCCCAAACAAAAGATCCTTTACCATCTTCCCAAAGGAAGTTTTATAGGCCAAAACTTGCCCTTTGAGCTTCCTGACTTTTTGCCTCCCCAACTGTTGGGCTGCCCTGCGACCTGCGACCCAGTTGCAAAGTGCGACCTGCGACCTACTGCCATCTGATCATGAGAATGTGCGCATGATCGTGAGGTCAGGGGCGTCAACTTGTTGTTCTCTGAGAGAGTTCTGCCACGCACGATAATCTGCCGCTATTGGGGAAATCAAGGGAACTTCTTCCCTTAACCAATGCAGACACTCCAAGGCATTTGGAATCAGAGTCTCTCTTTTGAGCGTGACTTGGTTGGCTAAAGAGGCCAGTTTAGTGTAGATCCAAACTGGTGTAACAATGAATTTACCCAAGTTCTCCTGCGATGCTGCGAGATCAGGAGTAGCAGCAGCATGTCTAATAGGTTGCAGAAACGTTTGAATCTCCTGATCCGTCTGTCCCCATGTCTTTTCCTCATTCAATGCACCCAACGATGGAACATGGTGTAGGGCGTGCATTGAGTCGATGCCGCTGATCAAATGCTCGTATGCGACCATTACCTTTTCTAGGTCTTTGGATAGCTTATCCTTGGACTGCATTTTAATCCGAATATGGACCTTGGCATCTTGGGTGTGGATCCAGTCCTTCTTGGGCAAGTTCTCCGGAGCCTGGGGGTACCGACCCATCCATTATATCATTCTTTCCAAAGCAGCCGAGGCCTCCTTCAGTTGCTCGCTCCTCTGCTTAGTCTCTGCTTGGGCTCTCAGTAGGGGGGAAACTGTTTGTTTTATAGTGAAAATTTCCCCGTAGACCTGCCTCATGGTGACTTCCAATACATCCAGCTCTCTTCGGACGGTGAGCGGTACTTCGTTAACAGGAGCGATTTTGTCTTGGAGCTGTTGAATCTCCTCCTTTAACGCTGCATTTTCTTGCTCTGCCCTTGCCTCCCTTTGCTCTGATTCTTGTAACTTATTTTGTAGAGAGAGGATCTCTCTACTCATTTAGTTTACATTTTCCTCCGTGGCTACAACGAAATCAGTGTCGGCCGATGCTATCATTACCGGGTTAGTCCTGGTATCCAGGATTATATCTTTCTCTGTCGCGGCTGTGGCTGGGGCAGAAAGGTTTCGTGCCAGACATCTCCTTTTATCCTGTCGGATCTTGAAGGAGAACTGATCATATGTGAGCCTTGTAAGGTTAAATACTTCTTCTTCTTGCCCTTTGTAAGAGCTCGGCTCAGAGAGTGCGGAACGTGTATTGACTGTAGGCACTTCGATGGGCTGTAGCTCAGTTAGTGATTCTATGACTGGGGGAGATGTCTCGATGTTCTTTAATATTCCATCCTCCTCTTATTTTATTTTCCTTTCTTCCTCTTCTTTCTGAAGCCGCTCTTCTTCTGCCTTTTCCTATTCTTCTTTCTGCTTGCGCTCTGCTTCTACCGCTGCTTCCTGTTCCTCTTTATTTTTGTGTTCGACCTCCACTTGGTCTAATTCTCTTTTGAGCTGCCATTCTTCCTCAACCTCTGCCTCCTGCTCTTCATTTATTTTTCAGGCCTCTTCTACCTGATTCTTCTTTTGCTCCGCCTTTAGGATCTTTTTACTCTTTTCTTCATCCTCTCTTGTCTTCTTTTCAGTTTCATGCTGAGCTTTGGCCTCTTGCTCTTTTTCTTGGGCAATAGTGTTGTGGCCTGTGCTAGTTCGAGGCTTCTTGGCTTGAGAAGAAGAAGCACCTCCTAATTCATGGATTATTTCCTCCAACGTGTTATCATTTGGATCTTCCCGATCAGACCACACCCCCGGGGCAAGTTGCCTATCCACGTTATACCAGTTTCTCTTCTCATCCTCATATGGGCAGTCAGTGTGTTGGTAGCTCCATTTGAACTTAGCCCGCTTACAGTGATCAAGGACTATCCTCTCTGGGTCATATGTCTGGTGATCCAACGACCCTAGGCGAAAACCTCTCATTTCCTCTACCTCTGCCTCTACCTCTCTGAAATCTTTGACCGTGTAGGCACAGATGGTAAGAGGCAGTGAAGGCCACGGCTTCTTCTTACCTTATTCAGGACTTTTGAGAAGCCGAAAGTCATCTGAAAACAAACCTCCTGGAGGAGCATTTTATCCATAACATACCGGGGCATAGCGTGGGGAGTCCTGAATGAACCAAAGAATCGAATAAATGTATATTCGGCGAGTGAGAACCAATGTGCCACCTTGACTAACGTCTCCATGGCTCGCCAAGACATGCAAGGAGTGTCTTGGCCGAACAATTTCCTGTAGAGTGTCGGGATGAAGATTTGCGAGATTGGCTCTATGTCTTGCTTATACCTGGAGTCCCAAAATACTTTCGTCTCTAAGTGGACTGGGTGTGCCTGCTCTGGATCCCAGTTGTGGGCCCATCCCTCAAAGTGGAACCAGGACTAAAAAACATCCAACAAGTAGGAAGCCATGTAGAATTCAGAGGAATATCCCTCCTCTAGTGCCAGTGCCGAGGATATGTTTGTCTGGAGAGACACCATCAGCATGCTGGCCCAGTTGAACCGAGTGTCGTGCACAGTGACATACTCCATCAAGGATACCCACGTACCGTTGAAAGTGGTGGCATTGGGATGACCGTATATCCTGCAAAGCATAGCAGCCACCAGCTTATATAACTTCCTAAGACCTGCCACTGGATATTCCCGATCTTTCTTGGCTTTGAACTTTTCGGGCTCCTCCCACCACCCTTTAAGGGTATCTGTTATGGTGACTGCGTGGGTGGTGGCCCATTCTTCTGTGAAGACCTCCTCTCATTTAGGAAGTGCATAGTAAAACTGAGTATCCGAGTCCTTGAGAGTCGCAAATGCTTTGCCTTCATAGTCCCGGATTACCCACTTTTTGGGGTCGATGTTTTGTATAGTCCACTCAATGACCTCCGCGCATGGGAATATAGCAGGGTGAGCATCTGCATGGTGGAGCCTCGACCTTTTAACTTGTATGTATGCTTGTCAGTCGGGGAGGTCTTCTAGGAATTCCGGCCGAGAAAATTCCTTGTACACTTGATACGAAAGCATGCTGTCCCCTTTAGAAAATGTACACGAGGTGTCCCTGTAGATCGGGGGCGGGGACATTGGTATATCCATTTATATGTCTTCTATTTATGGGCTCTTGTTCTTTCTGCGGGCCACTGGAGGTCCCATGTCGCTTGAATCTGAAGAGATGGGGACACACTCTAAGCCTGCTTCGAATTCACCTGTCATGTTCATGAAATAATTCCAGGATAAGAAATATGCCATAATAATAAAAGCCTAGGCACAATTTATTAGCTTTTCCCAACTGAAGACATAAGAAGGGGTTTTAGTGCACGACGCGGTCAATGGATTTCCCTCTAACTTTAAATAATGAAAGGTTAAGTGAGCCATCAAAACAGAGGAGGCGGGCAGTCTCAGGGGAAGAATACATATCCAAGAGGCTGGATGAAAAGTGGTTGCAAGATTGTGCAAGGAGGGGGCGTGTTAGGGAAATTGGGCATCTCAAGTCTTAAAGGGTAAATAGGAGAACAAATGATGGATGATTTTAAAGGCTAAGGTGGATGTATAGGGCAACAAAGCAAAGAAAAGGAAAAAGCAGGAGGAAACAACAACTTACCCGGAAAAATCGCGCTCCAGTCGGCCTGTCAGAAGTGTTTTTTTTCCTATCCGCCACATGTACAGAATGGGACCTAGCGACCCTCCTATTTATAAAAGGGTCGCGCGTGCGAGCCATTAATGAGGTCTCTAGGTCGCACGTTCCGTGTTTCTAAGGAAGGCGTGACCTCGCAACTTGGGGTTCGCGGAGTCGCGATCTTGAAGAATCCAAGAAATCTGCAACTTGGCAACTTAGCGACCTAAGAGGTCGCGGGGTCGCTAGGTCACAGATTATGGGCAAAGGTCCATTTTGCAACTCAGCGACTCCTAACTTTTATGGATTTTAACTTAACTTTTTTAATGCTCGGGGGGATCCAAAAAATTTTAGAGGGTGGATTTTTGGAGGGTGTTGTAGAGGCTACAACAAGATGGATGGATTTTTTGTAGCAATTCCACTTAGTTATCAAATATAAGAAAGGTACCACCAATAAAGTATCTCGTATGTTATCAAGATTGTCTTTGAATGCTTTAATTATTCCGCTAAATACTCCTTTAGCACATGAAAGTTACATTGAACAATATCCTGAAGATTATGATTTCAAAGATGTTTATGAATAACTAACTCATGGTGCTCACGTGGAAGAAGTGAATTATCATGTTCATGACAGGTTATTATACCATCTTGGCAAGTTATGCATACCATGGGGAGAAAGAGTGCATATGATCAGGGAAGCACATTATTCTCGTGTTTAAGGTAATTTTGGGTAAGATAGTGTTACAATTACAAAGGTTTTGTTATTTGCCTTGGATGAATGAAATATTTCACAAGTTCAAAAGCATAGGAATTTTCGCACTTCCAGGCATGGAGATGTTGAGTATCTTCGATTGGGACTCAAAGGCATGAATCCAAGCAAAGAATGGTGGATGGATATCAAAAGGGTTAGGGAGTTATACCCTCACCTCTTGTCTTCTTAAAACCAAAATTTTGGTGGTACAAAAGCTTCCAATGGAGAGGAATGATCTAGGAGAACCCTCAAAATGCCCAAAATTTTACAATCTCAGATGCTCACCAAATTAGTGCCAATTTGAAGAGCTCGTTGCGTTGATTTTGAATATATATTCGTTTTAAAAAATAGCCTCCATATGAAGGAGAAAAAACACTCTAAAGTTCATGGAAAACATGTAAAAAAAATGGGCCTTAGAGGCCAAGTGGTAGTCTCTCAATGTGATATGTGGCAGGTCAAAGTCAACGTAGAGGTCAGATGGGCAGGTCAGGCTCGAACCCGCGACCTCCCATAGTACATTACAAAATCTTATTGTCGGCCCATTGGTTGATGTTTAATATATGATGGTGGATATTTATATTTAAAGACAAGTTTGTATGTGTATCGGGGGAAGGGTTGGCGGAACCGCCAGGCTCGATGGTCCACCAAACCCACCGATATGTTAACACCACTCCAAATAACCTCCAGAAATGGCATGACATCATTGGGTTAACGTTATATGTAAATCCTAACACATGACATCGCCATTCAAGTGGTTACAATATATGCCACGAGTCCAAAGTTGTTATTACACCATCGGGGGTTTGAAACCATATGATATGGCTTTCATACATTATATATATTATTACCATTGGTTATATGCCACGGGGGGACCGCTTGTCTAATGCAATACTTTGGCTTAAAAAACATTGCGGGGATGTTATAACTACATACCCCATATGTATTATTTGGGGTTGCGATAAATATTATTCAATTTCCATGTAATATTATCGAATTCTGGGAGGACCGCAGGTTTGACCTTGGGACCTCTCGTAGGTCTTATAAAACGACTTACCACTGCGCCAATGCAGAAAAAGTTGTATAGTGAGTCTGCAAACTAGTAATATTTGTGTCTGCAAATGCCTTTTTGGGCATAAATTGGTCATCCTTGGGCCTTTTTGAGAACATAGAGTTGTGTTGGAGAGCATCAAATTCTTTATGTTTGCTTCTTTTCTCTGTTGTTTCATGCTTATTTTCAGTTCTTAAGTTTATGTTTAAGGCACTTTGAAATCAAGTTTTCTCTCATTCATTCACATAAAAGTCAACCTTATTTAATGTTCGATGAGATTGCGTAAATAGTCAATCCTGTGTGTTTTCAGATCAATTATTGAAGATAATCTACAATATCTTGGGAAAATACAAGAAATTATTGAGTTGGATTACCACTCTATCAAATGTTGTATTTTTAACTGTTGATGGTATGAAGCATTTGAGAGGACACAAAGACATGATACCCATTGTAGATTGTTTTCTATAGATTCCTCAAAGTTCCTACCAGAGGATAATGAGCCTTATGTTATATCAATCCATTGTGAGCAGGTATTTCTTTAACTCAAATAAATAGAAGCGACAGTGATCAATAATCTATTAATACAATGTTTATTGTGAATATATACACATGTTTATTAATTATTAAAGTTATTATAACATATGTTTAATATATGTATGTACTCATTCATGTGCAAGTATTTTACTATGAAGATATCCTGGACCTGAAATGGGTATTTGTCATACGTTATGATCCAAGATTAAGGCATGTATTTGATGATGAATTAATGGATACTGAGCAAAAAAATGATGGCCAACAAAATGAGAGAGAGGGATTAGAGAACATTGAAGAAATTTATATCCATGATTATGCTAAATATGGTTATGTCAGACCCAACAAGACAACAATACATAGTTACATGATGTTACGAAAGACAACAATATGGATTGTATATAAAATGACGATCCAAATACATATGGTAACAATATGGATGGTCTACAACCAGATTTCAATGATGACGAATATGATGAAAATCAAGACGAGGATGATGATAATATTAACTAATTGAAAGATCATATGCACATTGACAATGATACATTGGATGACATTGTTGCAAACAATGATGTTAATGACCAAGACTTCTAAATTTTCAGAATTATTTGTAATCCATGTTTAAAAAATGATGATTCTTATACCCTAAACTTTGAAATGCTTCAATATTATTTGTGTCAATACAAATTACCTATTGCAATATCATTAAAGTGTTCAATATATGGTATGAATTGTTGGCATAAAAAAATAGGATTACTTGAATGCTTCTTACATTCATTTTGTATCAACATATGTTCATGAAGACATAAAAGTTAATAAAAGGTTAATGCCCGTATCTCACAATGATTTGAATAAAAAACTTTATTAACTTCATCATTTTATATTGTTTTAATTTTAATGTTGGTTGACCCGCTCTTACATTTAATTATCGATCTAGGTAGGCTTTAATTATACAAGATTGTCACATAAAGTCTATGCTAAGGCAGATAATGACTAATATAAAATAATCTCAACCCAAAGTTGTTATGAATATAATGTATATCAAAATAGAATAAATGTAAATGAAAGAATAGTATATTGTATTTGTAGTTAATTAAATATTAATTAATGAAGAGGCATGCCTAGGTATATAAGCAGGCCCCTCATTGAAACATTCATCATCTTTGTACATTTCACATATTAATAAAATATTATTTACAAATACATTTGTGTATTTTATATTTAAATTCAACAAGCTACACGTTTGTTGCTTCATTAGTATCAAAGCCAAGCGAGCCTTTGGACGTTATTTGCTGCACAATATGCCATTAAGTTTACGTCCTGAATTCATTGAGTAGTTAAGTCAAATTCAAGAATCGTTTCAACAATTAAAAAAATAATTTGCATAATATTAAGCATGTCTAAAAGAAGCATACATTGACATGAAAGAGACTAGTGATAAAGAATGCTATAACCAAGAAATTGATGTTTAACATGATGAAATATGAACTCCTCAAGGTAACATGAATGAAACTGAAAATCAAAGTGGATATGTGGCAACTGAAGATGAAGAAGTTCTTTGCAAAGATGACAAAATGTCTAGAAGAATTGATCGCAGTACCCATGAGTATCCTTTTAATGACAGGGTTTCATTAGGCCAAGCTTCTAATATTACGATGGGTAAAGCAGGTAAGAAGAAATTAATTGCACAAGAGATTGATAATCCTAATAATATATATGATAAAACAGGGAAGCCAATGCTACCTCTTTCTCCAGTTCTTGGATCGTTGCAATATCAAATAATGCCATCATTTACTGATGAATTGAAACACTGAATGACATGCACAACTATTTTAGCTCAGTTAGAGCCAATTGTTGATACAGTTTCATCATGATCCTATGTTTTCGCTCCAAAAATGGGATAAAAAACCGTTGGCCATGAAAATCCCAAAGGTGATCTTGTTAACGCATCAAGTTCAATAGCAAGGGAGCATTCAAAAAAGAAAAAAAAAAGAATCAACGAAAGGAACCTTCTACAATGAAATATGTCGATTCAAAGGAAGCTTAAGTGTCTTCTTCTGATTTGACTAGAAAGGTCAGGGAGAAGATGCTAAAATTACCTCAAGAACTTGATTTTTTATTTTTATTTTTTTAATTATTTATTTATTATTTATTTTTTAATTTTAATTTTAATTTTTTAAAATTTTTTTTATTTAATTTTAATTTTAATTTATTTAATTTATTATTTTTATTATTTTTATTTATTTTTATTTTTGTTTTTATTATTTATTTATTTATTTATATTTTATTTTATTTTATTTTTTTATTTTTATTTTTATTTATTTTATTTTATTTTTTATTTATTTTTAATTATTTTATTTATTTTTATTTTTTTATTTTTTTTCTGTTGTCTCTTCCTCGAGTCCTGTTGGAATTTCTTCATCTGCTAATGAAAGGTCATCAGCATTATATCAATTAGGGAGCTCAATGAGTTACGTGAATTCATTAAATGAGGGGACCTCAAGAATGCTAACAGAGAGGATAAATGGACCGTCAAGACCTGTGTATGAGTTTGTAGGAGATATCCATGAAGCGATTAATAATCCTGCTGAATATGTAATCACGTGGACAATGTATGGTCTGTGGACATTGGTCAAGTCACTGTAAATTTTAATAAATTAGAATTAAGTGGCTCAATACCTAGTCAAGCAGATGCAAAATCATATGCAACTGTGAGAGATTTCAAGATACAAAGCACAACTAAAATACCTAGTGGGGGTAATTTTTGGGAGAACTACTTAGATGTTGGTAACAATGTTCCTATAATTAAGAGTGAGGTTGTTCATCAGGATGAAAGTCAAACCAAGGATATTAATAACTTTGAATCATATTCATAAAATTTGTGTGTTTGATGTGAACCATGGACAATCCAATGACATTGTCAGTGTTGTGGGAATTTGTGAATCAAACAATCTTTTTCAAAGCTTACAGATGACTAAGGAAATAAAAGGTGAGGAGTTATCTTTGGCTAATGAGTTAATAAAAACTCTTGATGAAACACAGAACAAGAAATATTTTTAGAGGACTCAAGCATTCAATAAACTAGAGGACTGCATGAAAAAATTGACTATTGAATGTTGGCAAATAAATTGCATTAATGTCGGTTACGTTGCACCAACTAAGACTAGGAATAAACATAAGTCTATTGTTGGGACACCGAGGAATAATAATACTAGCACATGTCAATAGGAACTTGTCCCTCGTCCTAACGAACCTGGATCATCTAGACTGCGGGGTAATTCACTTGACACTGATGTTCAATTAGTCTCACTCGGTTACATTGATACTGCACTAGCAAGGAAAATTTTTTAGAAGATTAGAAAGCCTTTTCCATCGAGGTTAAATCATTTTACATTTTTGGGGATCTCCTCTAGTGAGTTTACAAATCTAAACATAATGCTAAGTTTCTAAGAAAGTGTAGCTTTGTATATGAGAGTGGAGACATTACCCTCTTTTGCACTTCAGATGGATCCTCACTTACTACACACGCCTTTGTTCTCGCAAGTAGATAAAAAAAATTTCGAGCAATGCTGGAAGAAGTAGATATGAAGGAAAAAGAAACAAAATGAGTGGAAATTCATGAAGCTAGAGGAGAAAGTGTGAAAGCGTTTTTGAAGTCTACATGATCATTACATGGAACTTGTTAAGCTTTCCCATTCCTACCATGTGGAACTTCTCATCCACGGGTTGGATAATTTCATCTCCCAACATGCCATACGAAACGATGCATTTGTTGAAACCCTAAAGCTGGCATACTTATATGATTTGGACAAAACTAAAAATGTTGCACATAATTTTTTGGCTGTAGAGGATCTAAACCATGAATTATACGATGTGGATTTAGGAGAACTGTGAGTCCACCATCCATGGATAACTCCTAAGTTTTCGAGTGATATGGTTAGCTTCTTGAAAAGTCATACATCATAAGCAAAGCGCAATGTATCTCTACGGTTTTCACTGTATATTATTATGAAATATTTTCGTTATACTCTCGTCGTTGCTCCGTGCCCTCTGTCGTCCCGCCGTCCCACTGTCGTCACCTTAATCGTGAATGAACTACAGTTGGTAGTTCGAAACGCGTCGGTCCTAAAATTCTCATGTGATTTCCCGAAAGATTTATAATCTAATATGTTATGGATCACAGAAGCTTGCACTCTCAAACATTACCTTTGCTCCATCGTGGCTAGCATCCACTGCTCGACATAGCATATCCTCCGCTTTATGGCTCCGCAGGTGTCACGTCATCATCCCCGGTCACCGTTGAAACTTTTAGACTATTGAGAATAATAACTATATATTTTAGGAGTTGTTTACCGAGGCCGCATTTTGGCTCGGACGATAGAAATCTGCCGGAATCCGGTCAACTAAATTTTAAAAAATCAGGTAGTTACAGTGCTTGGAATCCATTTTTGATAGTGGAAATGGATTCAACACTATCAAAAACCCCTGGGGCACTCAAAATACTAATGTTTAACAACTGTAAACAAAATTCTGGGCAAATCTTTGCCAGATTTTCTAAAAATCGTTACCGGATTCTGGGTCAAAACGCGGCCTCGGTAGACTACGCGTATATTTTATATAGTTACAAATTGTATAATTTAATTATTTAATTTAAAAAATTGGCGGAAGAAAAATGAAGAAAATTGGTCCTAGTAACTAGTTACACTTATCTGACGTGAGCAAAGTGAAGAAATTTTTCAACAATAAATTTTTGAGGACAAAGTTTTAGAAGAAAGAGGCAATGTTATGAATATAATTTGTATAAAAATATACTAAATGTAAATGAAAGAATAGAAAATCGTATGTGTAGTTAATCAAAGATTAATTAATGAAGAGACATGTCCCTAAAGACATGACCATTCATGAATGGGCACCTATTTAGGTATATACTCATGCCTCTCATTGTAACATTCATCATCTTTTTACATTTCACATATTAATAAAATATTATTTACAAATACGTTTGTGTATTTTATATTTAAAGTCAACAAGCTACTTTTGTTGCTTCAAAAGTCTTGCTCACACACTCTTAGCAATCAACAAAGTTGTTAAGCACTCCACACAGATTCAATGCGAAGAAATACCATAAAATAAGCTGCCTTGTTATTCAACATCTCCCATAGCACTCTTGAAAACCATCACTCATTCAATATGCACACATAAAAGGAAGTGTAATCCAAACTGTAACAGCAAAGCAAATAATTCACAACCACACTAAACTGAGGGATTTGTCTAGGACTTAACCTATCGCATCATCCAAAGTTTATTGCGATTAATTAAATTACACACATAATTAACTATACCAACAACAATAACAACATTCACATAAATGATAAATATTTGTGCAATTTGTCATTCAACCACTCTCATAACATTCCTGAAAACCATCACTCATTTAATCTGCACACATAAAAGGAAGTGCAATCCAAACTGTAACAACAAAGAAAATAATTCACTGCCACACTAAATGAGGGAACGGTCGATGACTTAAGTTGTCACACCATCCAATTCTTATTGTAATTAATTAAATTACACACAAAATTAACTGTAACAACACTAGTAACAACAATCACATAATTGAGAAATATTTATGCAATTTTTCATTCAACCACTCTTGAAAACCATCACTCATTCAATATGCACCAATCCAAATTGTAACAACAAAGAAAATAATTTACTCCCACACTAAACTGAGCTATCGGTCCAGGACTTAAGTTTTCGCACCATCCAAATCTTATTGCAATTAATTAAATTACACAAAGAATTAACTGTAACAACAACAATAACAACTATCACATAACTAAGAAATCTTTATGCAATCTGTCATTCAATCATTTTCACAACACTCTTGAAAACCATCACTTATTCCATGTGCATACAAAAGAGGAAGTACAATCCAAATTGTACCAATGAAGAAAATACTTCATTGCCACACTAAACTGATGGAATGGTCTAGGTCTTAAGTTGTCACAACATCTCAAGCTTACTGCAATTAATTAAATTACACACATAATTAACTGTAACAACATAAGTAACTACAATCACATAACTGAGAAATATTTATGCAATCTATCATTCAACCACTCTCACAACACTGCTGAAACCATCACTCATTTAATATGCACACATAAAAGGAAGTGCAATCCAAACTGTAACAAAAAACAAATAATTCATTGATAAAACTAAAATGAGAGACCCATCCAGGACTTAAGTTGTCACACCATCCAAAGCTTACTGCAATTAATTAAATTACACATAGAATTAATTGTAACAACAATCACATAACTAATAAATATTTATCCAGTCTATCATTCAACCAATGTCATAACACTCCTGAAAACCATCACTCATTCAATATGCACACATAAAAGGAAGTTCAATCCAAATTGTAACAACAAAGCAAATAATTCACTACCGCACTAAGCCGAGGGACCATTCCAGGACTTAAATTGTCACACCATCCAATTAATTAAATTACAGACAAAATTAACTATAACAACAATAATAACAAAATCACATAACTGAGAAATATTTATGCAATTATGTATTCTACTCTAACTAATCAGTGATCCATGCTAAGAAGAAGGGCCCTTCCTCCTCAATAGGGGCTGGTGCACTAAAAAGAACACAAACTACTTGGAGGAAATTATTAAACTGAAAAGTTGAGAATTGCATTAATAAAAGTATCATGATTACAAAGCTCTCATGTTTCCCTTTTCCAATTCTATTCTCCAATTCTTCGCTCTAGCCCTCACGGGCAAACAATATTCTCTTTTATAGATATTAATTACAATGAGAATCTTTCGATTCTCATGCGATCTTAAAACAAAATGATATCTTAACAATTACACAATGATTTCCATGGAATGGGTAAAACTATAACAATTTCATTTAATTACACATATAGTTACAAAATATCTCAACCAAATGATCTCGATGCTCCACACATATCTCCAAGTGATGAGTTGTTTCTTTTTACTTTGACGTGCTCCTAGATCAAGTCTGACTAGGAAATGCAACATGTGCTTAAGCAACTTTTTGTGCAGTTAGTTTCCTATAATCATAGTAGTCAGAAAATAAGTTTTGTCATTCAAGTTTATTTGACAAATGTATAAAGGTTTGCTATGATCTTGTAAAGCTCAAGCTATGGGTCTTATTTTAGAATATTTTTTTCATTATTCAATGTAATTATGTCAAAGTGTGTGAAGGGTCATGAAAATAGTCATTAATGTCTTGAGAGATTGAGTTAAGCAGGCCTAGGGTCAAGTTCCATAAAAATATCATGAGTGAGGTCATGTTGTTATGTCTTATCATCATTGGCACAAAGTTGTAGGGTCCCTTAATTCAGTTAGAGTGTCAAATTGCAATCAGTCATGACATCAATCTGGTACAATAGTTAGGAGGAAGACACTATGTTTATGACAAGTGCTATGCATTCATCATTCAAGTTCAAAGTTGAAATCATCACCCTTGAAGCCCGCATTTAGCCACATTGGGAGTTTAGATGCATGGTTAACCTCAAGAAATTCTGCAGAGCCTTAATTTTTTCCATTGGAAGCTTGCTATATGGTGATTGAAGGTCGCTGCGTAAAGGAGGCAAGGGAGGTGTTGCGCTTTCTTACAGCCATTGCACTTTCGGTTGTAAGTGGAGGTTTGAGAGATGGAAGCTTTGCATAATTAAAGAAGGTTTCTAAGGAGGAATTTGATTATGTCTAGGCCATTTCACAAGTGTAACAATCATCAAGCAACTCAGGGAGTGACCAAAGCTACATCAACCATGGATTTGTTGCGCTTCTCTATTGCGCTTTTACCAAGGAATCAAATTTTGATGAGGAATCATGATTTTTGGCACTTTTGTCCATGTAGGAGGTTTTTTTTGAATATTTGGATCAACTCAAAATCATTTTTCTTAGTCACAAGTTCAGTGTTTGGTCAAGTCATGAATATGGAGGTGCACTACGCTTCAATTGTAAGAAGAAGGTTTGGGGTTTGAAGGTTTGTGTTAAACCTAGAATTTTTATCATGGGTTTGAAACGTTGAATGGACCATTCCATGCCATCCTAGTACCCTCAGCATGTCAGATGATGGCCGAAGATAGTGAAATCTTGGAATGTTACACTTTCACACGGTCACCGTATTTTCACCATATCTCTTAAACCCCATTCCTATTTGACATGAAAGTTTTATAGTATATGCATGGGGGTGAGATGAATAAACCTACTTAATTTTAGGTCAAAATGATTTATGATTTTTAAGAAACGAGGCACCGTTATCTAAAACCATTTTTGGATTTTCTCGATATTCGTGAGTCGGATTTGGCTTAAAATTGTGTGGAGAAGGGTTATAATGATATTAACTTGTTGTTAAGAAATAAAATCAATCTGGCTTAGCATTTAGGATATATTCAAAAAATACCTACGTTGCATGGGTACTGCTCTCGATCATTGGAGGGAAAGTACCCCAAGCTCTGCTGCTCCTGGGAGCTTTAGAGTTGGTACAAAACGATCCAAATTTGGCATAAAATTTATCGGGAATGTTGGAGATTTTCGGGAGCTTCCTTCCCTAAATTTGACCGTTTTTGGAAAGCGTTTTAGGTGGGAATGTGGATCAGGAGCCTGTGGGAGCTCCGATCCACACGTAACCAAAAATCCCGGGAAATTTTTGGCGAGTTTTTATTTATTTATTTATTTTTAGGGGAAAACATAACTTGGATTTGGAGGCAAACATTGAATTCATCCCTTTCGCGACAAACACTGAATTTCTATAAGGTTTTCCCTCCTCAACATTCAATTCATCCCTTTTGCAATGAGCAGTGAGTGTTGGACTATGAAGTGAGAAGTGAGCCTTGAGCAGTGAGTGTTGTGTTGTTGCGTTCAGTGAGAGGTGCCTTGCTGCCTTGCTGCATTGATTGAAATTTAAGACACAAACATAGTACGAAGAGTCATTCACCGTTTAGCCTTGCTGTCTTGTTGCATTGATTAAGACGTAGACGAAGTAAGAGGAGTCATTCACCGAGGTGTTTAGGTATATCTTTTCTTTTCATTTTTAACTTCTGATTTAGACATTTTAATCTCGATTTTAAATTTTTATGTCTTCCAATTTTGGCGTTTTAACGTTGGAGTGTTCACTGTTTTTAAAATTAAAAAACTAGATGTTTATATTCTTGCTTTTTGGCTTAATTCCACCTCTAACTAGATTGAGGTTATCATATTTTAATATTTATATGCACACAGTCACAGTCTCTAGTCTTAGGTGGTGAGTGCTTTCGATCAAGGTGACATAGATGATAAATTTAAAATTTATCCATATTCGGGAGGGTCTCCAGACTTGGTGCGCCCTTTCTACGACTGTTAGACAAAATGTCAAAATGTATACATAGCGTAGTCATGGATCTCAGATTTCATACAACAGCACACATACTATTACTTATATAAGTTATATTTTCTTGAAGTGTGATTTTTACTTATAAATAGATTATTAATTTATTTGTTAAATTTTAAACATAGTATTTAATAACATTTTATAATTTTATAATATTTATTATATTTTATAATTATCTGTAGGATAGATAACTTAATAATATAAAACATTGAACAATGACATTTAAATTTTACCATAGCGTTACTATTTCCAAACATAAATGTTTACTGTCCAACTAAAACATATATTTAGAATCAAACGAGAAGAACTACAAAATTACAACTACAATGGTCGCATATTGTTGAAAGGTAATGAAAGAAGCAATTTGTTTTATTGGTTATCTTTAGTTTCGAGGCAATGAGAGAAGGAATATGTTTTATGAATTATTTTTAGAGAAGCATTCTGTTTTAACTTTGATCATATCGACATTCTTATTAATTAAAATTTAATAATAATATTTTATGTTTTAAAATTTTAATTTAATTCATTCAAGTTTTTAAATTTCTTTTTTATTTTCTTATTCTTTTACTTATTTAGTTTTAACTTTTAACTTTTATTTATTTTAAAACATATTTTAAATTTTATTGTTCCAGTTTAATAGTTAGCTTTTGGTTGTGGGTAACTTGGGTTGAAGTTATTTAAATTTAAATTTACTTTAATTTGATGTTGCATGGTTTCTTTTCTTTTGGTTCAATGTATTGATAGTTTGATGGATACAATATGTGGCAGTAACTTTTCAAGTTTTCATGGACTTCGAAGAGTGAATAATAATGAGACATTCATACTGATGCTTTTGTTTGCTAGGATTTTAATTTTTAATTTTTTAAAGATTGTATATGCTGAACTTTGGGACTTTGTGTCTAGTTTTGACATTTTGTAATGGTGTGGGAAGCCTCTGAAAATTCAAAAATCTAATTTCCATTCTTATGGCAAATAGACATCGTAGTTTTAAAAATATTTAAATTTTTTATTTTATATCCTTCACGCTTCATCATTGTTTCAAATTTCAATGTTTTGTATTAATATTAAAAAAAATCATTTTGGCTGATAAAGTAATTAGTAAATTAAATTTCAATGTATTTTTTGAATCTAAGAATTTTTTTTTAAATATATTTGTTATAACTTATCTTTATTTGTCAAATGATGAATCTAAATCTTTTTTCAATTTAATGTTCATGGTTTGAGATGTTTATAATTTTAAGATCCCATTAAAAGAACGATATTCAAAATTTTAATTTATGCTCTCATAAAAATCTATATAATTTATTAATTAACAATTATACAATTATTAGTAATAGATTTTAATTCAGATATTTATATTTTAATTTAATATTTATTCTTGGGTTTGCAAAGCAATGTGGCATGTTCTGAAAAATTTCTCATATAATAACATTTTGATAAGAAAGTTTAGTATTATGACTAAGAGCAACCTTAAAAAAGAGTTGTATTAAAAAATGTAAATTAGTCATAATGTAAATTTAATGTAAATTTGCAATTCGATTTATTATTTTAATTTTTAATTTAAATTTTATATCCATAATCATAATGGTTACCAATTATTGCAAATGTAACAAAGACAATTTAGATGCATAAAGAATCAAGATCCATGTAAAGGCAATAAAGAACGTTTAGCTTGGTCTGTGAATGAATTTTGTTGAAGGAATTGGAACTAACCCATTTAAATTTTAAAGCATGGTTTGATATGCTTAGGTGGGTCTGTGTATTGTTCCTATTCAATGCACTCCCTATATGCATATTAATCACACATTAAATCATATGAATCAGATTTTGAATTTGAGAATTTGTATTTTAAATTTTTAGTATGTTTGCTAATTTGAATTTTTAATATAATGATTTGTAATTTACTAATTTGAATTTGATCATTGATTAGTTTATTAGTTTATGAGAATATGAAAATTAATGACCAGTATTCAAAGTTCTTATTAATTATTTATGTACATTGCAAAATCTATTTTTTTGTTCCACTTCTAATATTCTTTTGTATTTTAATGTAAATTTGCAGTATTGATACCATGGATAGAGAGTTGGGCAATGAATGTGGTAACGTCAACACCAGGACGAGACCCCCACTACATCCACAAGCTCCACAAGTTCAACAACAGAATGCAGAGGGAAAAATAGGTACCCCCAAGAAATCAAGTAACATTTCCAAGAAGCCCTTAATAAAGTTCATGAAGAAAATAACACAAAACAAGGCAAAAAACAGTGGGGGCTGGGAGGAATGGCAGTGCATTTTGTGTGACCATGTTTTTAAGGGTAGTTATACAAGAGTATGGCATCATCTTTTGGGCATACCTAGGTTAGGAGTGAAGGATTGTACATGTGGCCTTGACCAAAGAATGGATATGAGTATGTAATATTCCTAATTAGCCCAAGCTAATAGGAATATTTCATTTTGTTTTGATTTTCTAAATTGATGAATAAAATGTAATGGAGAACATGTAAACTCCTAAAAACATCAAAATAAATCAATGCCCAATGTGAACAGAGGCAAATCAGGGCTGTCTCAATAAAATACCCTTATAATGTGAAAAGGGGATCATCTTAGTAGCTGGATTTTACACTTATGGGTGTGAACAAGGGCAAATGGATGAGGACATAGTCAAGTTTGACTAAGTCAACATGCATGCATGAAGAAGAAGAGATCATCGATAAAACCAGTTTAGTGTGAACAAGGATCAGCATAGGCAGACATTTGTGAGCTGGATTGATTGCACTTGCAGGTGTGAATGGGTTTGAGCTATAAGACTAGGTCAACCTTAACCAAATCTACAACACAGTCTAGATTCAATGCACCTCATGGAGGGACAACGCAGTTCTAGGAGGCCCTCATGTGAAAGGAGATAATTCCTCAAGGTGGTTTAGGGTTTGCCAAAGCTCTCATCTTATAAAAGGAAGGGGAAGGCTCAAGAGAAGGTTGTTGATTATATTATATTTTCAGAGTATATTGTCTGTTTAGACATATCTCATTCTCTTGTCTGTTTAACAGAGAATTGTGAGGATTTCCTATTTAGGGATTCTCTCTCCTTCCATTGAGTAGCTCTTGGAGGGAATTGTACTACTCTTCCACTATCAGGCATTTGGCCAAGCTCCATCTCCCTTAGACAACGTAAATACTATTGGGATTTAATTGTTTCAGTGAGCTGCAGCAAGTGGAGACTAGACCTGCTCAGATTTAGATTTTACTAGTGCCTCTTCTCAGTGAGTGTGTCTTTTAACCTCCTGGAAGAGTGTATTAGCAGTTTGGGCTTCAGATCTTGATCTTGGCATCAAGCCAATTTGTGCTTCAAGTCTACAACGCAGTTTATCCTCTTGGACTGTGCATTTTATCCTCTTGGACTGCGTTATTTCTAGTTGCAGAGTTTCAGGGTATTCCGACATTCAGTTGGAGAAGAGATCTCTAGTGTAAAGGAGTCTTCCTTGCACTGTGGTGATCCATGGATTGACCAACCAATCCATGTATGTTTCAGATCTGATTCATTGCTGCATCTACTTCAGAATTTCTAAATCATTCTGCAGATCTGCTGCAGTAAAACTCAGATCTACTCCTTTTCTTTCATGTATTGCTGGAATCCCCAAGGGGAATGTAAAGTAAAGGCGATCTAGTGTACCTATTTGTTATAGATCTGATATTTGGTGCACAGATCTATCTTAGACCTGATATGTAATGTAAATCTGCTACAAACCCTGAAAAGTATGCTGTATATTCTTGTTGTAGAGAAATAAAGTGTTGCAACACCTCATTCTTGAGGGCTTCTTCATCTATTCTCCAATTTTCTCATGATCTGAGAAATAAACTCCATGATCTGATGTAATATCATGTATGCATGCATATTTCATCATAAACCCTCTGAAAAAGACGTTGTGAAAGCTTAAGTAAATTCTGCATTAGCTAAGCCATGGGGATTGAGCCTTTTCTAGCCATGTTGGGAGTGGGAGACCTGTTTAACTTAGCTAGAATGATTTTTTTTAGCCAAAATTTGATATGTGAGTCCCATATAACCCATTCTAAGGGATCCAACCATAATTTTCCTTTGGTTTTATGTAGATCTATGAAATTCACCTTTTTAGGGCTCAATTTACTGCTTTTCCCTACTTTTTGGATCTTAAAATGAAGAAGAAGTTGCTGCTGTAACATCAACTGATTATAATATGTTTCTTGACACATTTTTATGAGTGAATAGAGTGCTGCTACTCCATAATTGGATTTACTTAATGTTGTAGTCCCATTATTGGGCATTCTCCGGCCATTCTAGGTGTGAGAGGCTTGTTTATATCACCTAGTTTGTTTGGTTTCTGATTTCCTCTTGGATTTGGATCTTAGATTATCATATCTAAGAGATACAAGGGCTAATATTGTTTTTTGTAGCATACATTCCTAAAAAATGCGTTTTTCAGGCATGCTTTGCTAGCAATCCCAATTTGGGGATATTACAGTGGTATCAAAGTATAGTCTTGGCTCAGCCTGTGAGTTCCAACCATCAAAGGGAGAAAGATCAGAATGATGAAGAGGATGAGCTTGATCTCATCACTTTTTAGATCCAAGAAGGACCTCCCCAAGGAGGTTAAGCAGATGAAGAGTTGCAGTGAAACTCCTAGAGGGTTTCAAGAAGAGGAAGAGCCATGCACTTCCTATTCTCAGAGAGGAGAAGACAAGAGGCATAAAGGAAACTTGGAATATGAGATTATAAGTGAATACAAAGCTAAATCTAGAGCCTCCAAGGAGACTCTAGCTTTACCTCAGTTCATTCAGCTAGAGGAAGAAGGATCTACATCTTTGCATGCTGTTGATCTAGAGCAACATAGTTGCACTACACTGTGCAAAGGCAGTGATGAAGAAAAGAGGACCCATGCCTTATGGGAGCATTCACATGACAACTTCATTCATGAAGCAAAGGAGGAAGAAATGGTAGATAGTAAACATCTTGAAGTGTGGAACCCTTTCTCCTCTCTAGATGACACTTTCTCAATGAGCACTCCCCAGCTCAAAGAGAAACTTCTACCTGCAGCAGTTATAAGGCCTCACTAGTTTTGGAGGACCATGCATGAGGAGGAGGTCTCATTAAGAGATCCCATGAAAGGTGCACTTCAACATTTTATGGAGTGCAAAGTTCTTCAACAGTCTGAGGAGGCTCTTTCCTTCTCACACTTGGATCTTCATGGATTCAAGGAGGGACATATAGATGATGGAGGACATCTTCGGATGGATAAAATCTGTTATGTGTGTGTTGGAAACTTCTTGAGCCATCCACATCATGATGGGAGGTTTTTTCCTACTACCTATTTGGATCCTTATAAGGTCAAATTGATTCTTGAGAAGATTGTATTTCAACATCCCATGAGATGCAAGAGCATAAATCTGATTTGGGTTGATGGTAGCCTTCATGGGAGGAGTACCAAGATGGAGGATGGAAGGAGACATCCACAATGGGTTGAGTGGATCTGGGTGATGAGCAAGAAGTTGTAAAGCTACTTGCAGATCTATGATACTGGGTAGCAGGAGGCTTGGCTGTGCTGGTTACTTTTGAAAGAGTTTGGCCATCATCCTCTTTCTAAGGGTATGCGGAGGAAAGATGTGTGGCAGGATACTTGCATCATTGAGCAACAAACAATATGGACACATTGTGTTGACATGACATTCTTCATGTCAATCACCATGTTTTCAATACATGATTTGGATGATGGGAGTATGAGGAGGCAACAAAAGATTTTGTTGCTTGGGATGTTCTTGGGAGAGCAAGAGAAGATTTGCTCTCACACATTGCATGATGTTGCAGGAGGAGGAGATAGCATTATCCCCTTAGCCTTGGATGATCTGGAAGTACTTCCACTCCAAAAGGAAGTTCTTGTTTGTAGTAACATTATGGAAGATGTATTTGACAATGAGAATGTCAAATTAAGGAGCTATGTATTGGCAAGAGTCTATTTTCATAGGCCAATAGCATTGTCACTCTGGAGCATGAACTTATGGATGGATTGTCCCCAGGATCATTCCAATCTTGGTGCACTTGATGGACAAGGAGGAGGTGAGAAAGATGGAGTAATGGATGGAGACATCTATTGTTGTGATATGTTCTTCTTGGCTTGGATTTCCAAGTACACGAGGAAGGATCTTCATGCAACACATGATTCATTTCTCTTCATGAGAGTATATCATATCATTATGGAGAATTTGGTCATGGACCCTATAGCACATGGTCAGGATCTTGTTGTTGCATTTAGTGATCTACATACTCTTACCATTTCTATGCAGTGCATTGCTCCACAAGAGGGCAAGCTTTTCATTAAGCTCCATGATCAACAATGGGCCAGAATTTATGATGGAGACAACCATCTCTTATATGGCCATGGGCAAGTGTTGTATTACTTCATGTATGTTTATTTTTTGTATGTGGCCATCTACTATTCTTTAGTAAATGAAATAACGTACATAGACCACCATATATCCAGCAACCACTTGCTTTGTAATATTCTGAAGCTACAGTTGGAAAAACTGCACTGTAACTTCATGGGAGACTGTCGATACCTTCCTGCATCATATGAAGCCTTCAGTATTTCCTTTTTTCTTGATGCTAATCACAGTTCCAATTGCTGATTTTGATCTTGCTTTTGTGAGGAGCATGATTGGAGAGGAAACACATTGGTTCGATGTGTTCTTTTGGGAAGAGGATTCCCACATTTTCTGCAGTACATGTTCTAAGGGGAACATGGGAGGATTTCTGGCCACCATAGCCAAATATTTGTTTCTCTTGGAGGTGGGCCAAATGTGTGATGGGATGCCATATGATGATGCTCTTCTATCCATCACAAGTGGAATGTTTTGGGCCAACTGGTTTTACGATGTTGGAGGGAGGATATTTGGAGATCTATTCTCCTTCTTGCCACTTTAGGGCAACCTATTTGTAGCCCAAGATCAGTATGTACTCTACACTTGCCATGAGTGGAGAGGAAGACAACATGGGGTAGGCCATCTTGCCTATCATGTTCATCTATTCAGCCCACCTTCTTTGCAAGAACCTAAGGTGGAGGAGACATTTCATGAGTTGCCATGTTGGAGGGTGACTCACCTTGTATGGATGATTGCTTGGGGAAAGAAGTTTTCCCAATCCATTTCAGTTCTATCCTTGCAGTTGCTTGAGGACAAGCAACATTTTTGGAGGGGAGGATTGTAATATTTCTAATTAGCCCAAGCTAATAGGAATATTTCATTTTTTTTTATTTTCTAAATTGATGAATAAAATGTAAAGGAGAACATTTAAACTCCTAAAAACATCAAAATAAATCAATGCCCAATGTGAACAGAGGCAAATCAGGGCTATCTCAATAAAATACCCTTATAATGTGAAAAGGGGATCATCTTAGTAGCTGGATTTTACACTTATGGGTGTGAACAAGGGTAAATGGATGAGGACATAGTCAAGTTTGACTAAGTCAACATGCATGCATGAAGAAGAAGAGATCATCGATAAAACCAGTTCAGTGTGAACAAGGATCAACATAGGCAAAAATTTATGAGCTGGATTGATTTCACTTGTAGGTGTTAATGGGTTGGATCTATAAGACTGGGTCAACCTTGACCAAATCTACAACGCAGTCTAGATTCAATGCACCTCATGGAGGGACAACATAGTTCTAGAAGGAGGCCCTCATGTGAAAGGAGATAATTCCTCAAGGCGGTTTAGGGTTTGCCAAAGCTCTCATCTTATAAAAGGAAGGAGAAGGCTCAAGAGAAGGTTGTTGATTATATTATATTTTCATAGCATATTGTCTGTTTATAAATATCTCATTCTCTTGGTTGTTTAGCAGAGAATTGTGAGGATTTATTGTTTAGGGATTCTCTCTCCTTCCATTGAGTACCTCTTGGAGGGAATTGTACTACTCTTCCACTATCAGGCATTTGGCCAAGCTCCATCTCCCTTAGAAAAAGTAAATCTTGTTGGGATTTAATTGTTTCAGTGAGCTGCAGCAAGTGGAGACTAGATCTGCTCAGATCTAGATTTTACTAATTCCTCTTCTCAGTGAGTGTGTCTTTTAACCTCCTAGAAGAGTGTATTAGCAGTTTGGGCTTCAGATATTGATCTTGGAATCAGGCCAATTTGTGCTTCAAGTCTACAGCGTAGTTTAACCTCTTGGACTATGTTATTTCTAGTTGCAAAGTTGTAGGATATTCCGACATTCAGTTGGAGAAGAGATCTCTAGTGTAAAGGAGTCTTCCTTGCACTGTGGTGATCCATGGATTGGCCAACCAATCCATGTATGTTTCAAATATGATTAATTGATGCATCTAATTTAGAATTTCTGAATCATTCTACAGATCTACTGCAGTAAAACTCAGATCTACTCCTATTCTTTCATGTATTGCTCAAATCCCCAAGGGGAATGTAAAGTAAAGACAATCTAGTGTACCGATCTGTTATAGATCTGATATTTGGTGCAAAGATCTGTCTTATATCTGATATGTAATGTAAATCTGCTACAACCCCTAAAAATTACACTGTATATTCTTGTTGCAGAGAAATAAAGTGTTGCAACACCTCATTCTTGAGGGTTTCTTCATCTATTCTCCAATTTTCTCATGATCTGAGCAATAAACTCCATGATATGATGTAATACCATGTATTCATGCATATTTCATCATAAACCCTCTGAAAAAGACACTGTGAAAGCTTCAGTAAATTCTGCATTAGCTAAGCCATGGGGATTGAGCCTTTTCTAGCCATGTCGGGAATGGGAGACCTGTTTAACTTAGCTAGAATGATTTTTTTTAGCTGAAATTTGATATGTGAGTCCCATATAACCTATTATAAGGGATCCAACCATAATTTTCCTCTGTTTTTACGCATATCTCTGAAATTCACCTTTTTAGGGCTCAATTTGCTGCTTTTCCCTACTTTTTGGATCTTAAAATGAAGAAGAAGTTGCTGCTGTAACATCAACTGATGATAATGTGTTTCTTGACACATTTTCATGAGTGAATAGAGTGTTGATACTCCAGAATTGTATTTACTTAATGTTGCAGTCCCATTATTGGGCATTCTCCGGCCATTCTAGGTGTGGGAGGCTTGTTTATCTCACCTAGTTTGCTTGGTTTCTGATTTCCTCTTGGATTTGGATCTTAGATTATTAGATCTAAGAGATCCAAGGGCTAATATTTTTTTTTGTAGCATACATTCCTGAAAAATTCATTTTTTAGGCATGCTTTACTAGCAATCCCAATTTGGGGATATTACAGAGTAAGCTTCACATGAAAGCAAATGGAAACTATGAATGTGATATTAGCATTGTATCTCCTAATAATAATATAGGTAGACATGAAGATTCATCCCAATGTATGAATGAACAAATTCATATCCAAATTGAGACTAATCAAGGGAGTTTTATCACCAAGAGGACTAGTGTAAATGGATCCATTCAAAATATGTACAATGTGTTGCTCATGGATGAAGCAAATGATGCCATAGCAGATTTTTTTACGGCAAATGAAATTTCATTTAATGCCCACTCGTTCACCATACTATAAAGATATGGTGATAAAAATCATAGTTGCAGGGACAAGATATGCACCCCCAGGGTACAACAAAATGAGGACTTCATTATTAGATAGAGGGTTGACAAAAATGAATGGAATTATGAGGATCTCAAACAATATTGGGTTCATTTAGGTTGTTCAATTGTCATGGATGGTTGGACATATATTCAACAAATACCTTTGTTGAATGTTATTGTCACATCACCAGAAGGGCCTTATTTTTTAAAAGCAATTGATTGTAGTGGAAAAACTAAGAATGCTACTTTCATGTTTGAAATGTTGAAGGATGAAATTGATGAGGTTGGTCCTTCAAATGTGGTACATGTCATCACAAATGCAACACCTATTGGCAGAGCAACGAGATTGATGATCCAAAGTCGATATAGGCATATCTTTTGGACTCCATGTTGTGTACACGCCCTTAAAAATCTCTTAAAAGACATTGGTAAAATACAGTAGATTGCAAAAATCATTTTAGATGCAAGGGAGGCACAAATGTTCATCTGCAACCACCATCCTTCCTTGTCAATTTACAGGATGTATCCAAAGAAGCATTTTTTAAAACCTGCAGAAACCAGATATGCCACATATTTTATTTTGCTTGAGTGCATGGTTGAGGTCTATGAATCTTTACAAGCATTTTTTCTTCAGAGTGGAATGCATGAAATGAGTCTAAGTCACGTCAAGCGAAGAAAATAAGATAAATGCTTCTTAATGAGGATTGGTGGGCTGATTGTAGATATGTTGTCTTTTTCAAGGCTCCAATTGTGGAATTGATCAGGTATGTTGATTCAGATTCTCCTTCTCTTGGATAAATATATGAATGTATTGATACTGTTAGTGTCAGAATATGCATTCTGCCATCAATGATCAAAATCACTCTTTTCATTCTCATTTTAGGTGTCCAACTTTGAAATTTGTATATCATTCCATTAGGTCATGCTAAAAATTGTTTCAATGATGGTATCCCTAGTCATAAAACCTCACTCTCCCTCAAAAACTCACATTTTATGGACCACCTTCATGTATTGTTGAGCCTTAAAACACTTTTGAAAACCTCATTTCACTATGTCTTATCTCAGTCAAAGTCAATCATGGAAGTCAGGTCATTCAAGGTCCCATTAGGTCATTAGGTTTCAATGTTCAAGGTCCAAAAATGCACCATTTCATCTTAATAAGGTCATAAAAATGTGTGAGAGTGACTCAATAAACATTTCATTTTCATTTGCAGAAGATTATCAGCATGTACATATGATATTTTTGAATTTGTAATTTTGATGTTTATGATTTCATATAAAAATGTAATTTTGATATGAAAACAAAGAGGTAATTTTATTTTATTTTATTTTATTTATATTTATATTTATTTATTTATTTATTTTTTATTTTATTTTATTTTATTTTATTTTTTTATTTATTTTTTTATTTTTATTTTTATTATTTTTTTTATTTTTTATGTAATTGTATGCTTTCTATTTGTAATAAGTTCGGTCCCTAGCTGCCAACTCAAAAAACGTATGCCAAACTGAAAGAGAAAAGTGTCAAACTCCAACAACACCATCCCGCAAGAAAGAAAAATCAGATGAAAGGATAATCAACAAAAGTCTTCAAAAAGTGAAAAAAAAAGACATTAGAAAAGTGGGTTTTTAAATTCAAATTCAAATTCACTTAGCCATTTATGACTACTAGATATCAATTAAGATTACATTGCCTCCTCCAAATATCAATTCAACACTCCAAGAGACCAAAAATTCGAAATTCTGAGCGAAATTGGCAAAAGAGAAAAATCGAGGGCGCAAATCCTAAAGCACGGGCACAAATCAGTTGCTGAGGGCGCAAATTAGTTCAGGAGGGTGCAAATGTGTTGTCGATGGTGCAAATGTGCTGAGTATGGCGAAAATGTGCTGAGTAGGGTGAACATACATTGCTGAGGGCGTAAATACATAGAGTAGGGCGCAAATAGCTTGCCAAGGACGCAAATGACCAGCAAGCTCATAAAAGCATCCAACTGATCAGAATTGCCTTCAAATTTCCTCCACTCAGTCATTGACCTCCAACAAAACAGTAAGAGGCACATGCCATGACAAATCACCTTCTTAAGTTGTATGTGTCTTCTTGAATGTGAAACCCTATTTTTTCTCCCTTACACTCATAAAATCCAAAATCCCATTTTCCTTACACTCAATAACATCCATACACTGTTAAAATTCATTCCCTAATCCCTGTTATCGTAATCCCTATCCCTTAACTACTAATTCCTAAAACACTAAAGCCCTAGGTGCTATCCCCTTCCCATATCACATATCCCTATTAAACATCCACCTCATTTTTCCTTTCCCATCTCCCTTTCCCATTTCCCTTCCCTAATCCCTAGGGTTTTAACAAAAACACCATGGCAACAGAAGAGGAAAAAACATCTTTCAGTGAAGGAGAGGAAACAGAGATAAGGAGGCCACATAAAGGAGGAAGAGTATTTAGATTTGAGTCTGCTAACACTATGGAAATCTTAGCTTCTCCATTGACTGTCACATGCTTCAAACATGTTGGCTATTATGATTTTTGTGAGAAAATTCAGAGGGTTAAACACCACCCCTTGCTAACTAGAATTTTCATATCAGGACTCCGTGACAACCAGGTTAAATTAGCTGGGGTCACTTTCACCTTATCTACTGCTATAATTTTAGATGCTACATGGATCCCAAATGTTGGGCAGAAATGGTTCAAGAAAGGCAGGTTGAAGAAACAGGATTTTGACTTCTTCCTAAAACCAAGACACCAAAATCAAACAAAGAGGTTCTTCCCTTTTTCACACCTCTTGGACAGATATGCACCTATGATGAAGATTATAATGAAATATTTTTGATGTGAAGGCAAATTTTCAAGGCTCTATTCCTATCACATCTGGATATTGATGAATTTCACTAGGGTAAAGATGCTTAACATGCCCTATTATCTTTTCCGGAGTATAGAGAAGATGGAATACATTGCCCAGAAGAAGGAATATGAACAACAAATGAAAATCCCATTCCATCATTCCCTCATAAAAATCATAGTCCTCCACCATCTCAATAAAATGAACATTGCATGGAGAACCTTCATAGCCAATGATATTTTCATTGAGCCATCCATTCAGCATGCAAAAAGTGTCCCTTCATCATCTCAGCCCATGACTCACTCATCATCATCAGATCAGTACCCTTCACCTCCTTCATCTCCATCTCATCATGATTTCAGGTCACCTAGCAGAATAGATGACATTGAGCCTAAGTGGGATAGTATGGTTGAAGTTGAGCCATTGCCAAAAAACTAACAGAGAGGCTATAGGCATGTGTTTGCTTCACTTGGAGTTAAAGGGGCCACGTCTTCTACATCAACACAACAGGTGGATAAAGGTAAAGATAAGGTCATTGAGCCAACCATTCATGATGAGGAGGACAATCATGAAACTGAGCAAGAATTTCAGTTGGTTGACCTAGATGAGGATTAAAATGATAAAATCAAAAATACTAACATCAAAGGTAAGGATACCAAGATTAGTGAGCTTCAGACTAATCTTGACAGAGCTAGATATGTTATACACTTTCTTGAGCAAGAAAATGAGCAGTTGAAGACCAAACATGTCATTGATGAGCTGAAGTACTTCAATGCTCAAAGGGAGACTCAAAAGTCCAAAGCCATGCTAGATGAAACAGTGGAGAAGTATGGTTTGCTTGATAATGAAGAAGAACAAGTATGAAAATAGATACCTAGAACTAGAGGGATGAAAAGAGCTCTAGCTCTAGAGAGACAAGGGGAAGCTGAGCTAGTTGATCAACTAACCCTAAATGAGAAGCTTGCTATAGAGATCAATGAGAACAGGGAACCATGGCTTGATAGATCCAATCAACACTTGGAGAATCTACTAGAGAGGGAAAATAAATATAAATTAATTTTTAAGGAATAAAGTCAAACTCCATGCCCAAAAAGAGAAATTTGCATTGGCTAAGCTTAAAAGAGCCAATTTCAAAATTGAAGAGTTGACTAAGGAGGATAAGAAAAAGTTAGACATTCTTGCTAAGGCTTCCCTCCAAGCTTAGAAGCATCATAATCATCCATCCCAACAATTTTGAGGCATTTTATAAATTTTTGTCAAAATCTGGAAATCTGTGTTTTTTGAGGCAATTATTTAGCAGAAAATTGGGCATTTGCGCAACGCCCTAGGTGCTACGCAAATAATTGGCACACTTTTTGAGGATAAGGAAGGCACCATTGGATTCCTAATGATACATGCATATCATAAAACCATGTTTCCAGCCTTGGTTTTCAGTTTTTATGGGTGAAAAGCTCAAAAAACCATCAAAAAATCACCTTTCTGCCCCTTTTTTGACCTAGGTGCTGCACAAATACCAGTCTTGGGAGAATGACTTTTTGAGGGGGAAAATGAAATCCATTTTCAGAATGTGAGGCATATTTGGAAAGATAACAGATAGGGCTTTCCAACAAGCCATCTTGGGCCTAATTTGGACACTGGGAAGGCCTCTAAAGGTCGCCTTGAACATAGAGGGCGCAAATGACCAGTGGAGGCGCAAATGTCCAATTTGCTGATTTTTTCACATTTTCTTTGAAATTTTCACTTTTCCTCAAGAAATTATGTTTCTACTCATGTAATTAATGATGGTAAAATGTAATTATGTTTGATACTACTTACCTAGGGTAGATTCATCAGGTAAAATTCACTAATGAGTCATGATGAATCAGTTGAATGTAATGAGCAGTGAGTCACTTGGACCATCCTACACTTCAGTTTTCAGTTCAAAAATTAGTGCATGTCTTCCTCACCTCATGGATTCGACCCTTGAGGATGAGTGAAGCTTTTTTTGATGTCTATTTATCCCCTTTATTCACTATAATTAAGGGTTGGAATCAGTTTGTATGTTTGCTAGTTGATCAAGGAAACTTTTGTACTCAGTTTGGCCAGCTAATAAAGAGGAGTTGCATCTATTTTATGGGATACTTTTGGTATTGAATGTCTATCATTGTATTTTCTTCAGTATCATATGTTTTAATGTATGGTATTTATGTTCACTTCATTTCTATGTTATGATCTCTTACAAGTTAGATAATCATAATACATGTTTGTACATGCTCTGTTTTGGGTAATTGATTATAGTTTGTCCACTTTCATTTGTCTGAGAAAAATACATCTCCTATGATTTTCTTAGCTTTAATTAAGCTTCAACACCATTCCATCACAATCCTCTTCAAGTGATAATCATTGTACATACCTTGACCCATTGATCCCTGCAACCCTATCTCATTTTCCTTGACCTAACTTTCCTTGACCTAATTCCTTCATCTAGTGATTTCCTCAACCAAATAAAATTCAAAAAACCCCCTGAATTCTATATCTAGCCTAAAAACCCTAATTTCTCTAGCCCTCCTGGCTGTGACCCTTTTGGAGAGAGCCCTCTTCGACTTGATAGGGCTAGCTATCAAGCCAAAAGCTTGGTCTGTGGTTACCTCTGTTGGGATTCTTTCTTCAGCCTTAGGAATCTGGCGGAGTGATAACAGATACCATGGTGGGAAAGGTAAAACACATCATTTGCCAAAGAAACCCTTATTTGGAGTTTTTCCATGAAATCCACAAGTTTGTAGAGAAAATATGGCTTAAACTCAATACCTCCCTTCACATGGCTGCATATGCCCTTAATCCAAAGTGGTATATGGAAAGACAAAATATGATTTTTCCTATTGATGATGAAGAGGTAAAACAATGGTTTCATGATGCCATAACTAAGATGTATACTTGTGATGAAGCAATTGTGATACGGGAGAAATTTATTGATTTTGGTACATTAAGTCCTCTTGCATTCAACCAAGATGAAAATAAGGACACCAAGCATTATGCTCAGAAGAAACCCCTTGGATGGTGGAGAATGTATGGGGTTCAGGTTATGGAGTTCCAAAATCTTGCTTCACATTTGCTATCTCAGGTTGCTAGTTCCTCAACTGCTGAAAGGAATCGGTCAAATTATAGTGTCATACACTCTGTTAAGAGGAATAGACTTACCTCTAAGAGCGCAGATAAAATTGTTTTTGTGCATAGTAGTCTTCGACTTTGTTCAAGGAAGCAACCTAAATATTTATAAGGACCTGCTACACGATGGGATGTGAATGCTGAAGATGCTACCCAAATTAACGATGATGATGACAATCCTTTACCAAATGCAGGATTGGTTGGCATACCTTTGGATCACATTGTTGCATTTAATGATGGTGATGATGCCATTAATCCAGTATCGAGTGAGGCTCAATCTTAGATGGATCTCCTTGATGCTGAAGATCATACTATTTGATAATAAGATTTTTATTTTTGTTGCTATATTTTGGCTATTTGGAATTTTGAATTATGTACTACTTTAGGCTTTTTCCTTTTTATGTTCTTTTCTAGTATGAACATCAATATCATATATGATTTGGGTGAATTTTAGTTTTGGTTTTAACTTTATATGGTTGTCTCTTGAGTCTTGAATGATGAATCATTTAAAATTTCAATTTGGTATGCACATTAAAACATTTAATCTTTACACTATTTAAAAAAAAATCATATATGTTACACCATTTTTTTGGTCATCTAACCTATTATTATTAGATGGACCCAAGTACACCATGTAAGACCAATTTTACCCTAAGTAAAATTGCTTTCACCATATAAAATAACTTATTTGGTCATATTTAACCCAAAACAAGAAAATTAATTAAATAAATCCTTATTTATTTAATTATTTCCTAAGAACAAGTTATTTAAATCATTATTTAAATAATATTCTTAGTTAAATTTGACTAAATCATACATAAATAATTAAATAAACCATTATTTATTTAATTATATTCCCATCATTCCCCTAAAATGATAAATAAATCATTTATTTATTTATTATTTATAAATAAAGGAATTGACCTAAGTCAAGAATCCTTTTCCCTCCAACAAATATAATAAAATATTCCTAAAAGGTGCTTCTAGAATTCGATTAATAATATTTTATTCATGCACCGAGTTCTAGACCGCCCCAATATTTTGTTATAAATAGGGGGGTTTTCCCCATTCATTAACCACCTTCATTGCATTAGATCACTCTAGATCTTCTCTTGGTCACCCTTTTCCATTTTACTTTGTGAACTCCCATTGAGTTCTATGTTTGCCTTTCCACATGAATAAGAGAGAGAAATGCTAGATCTGAAACACTGAGGACTTCCAAGAACCCATCCCACTGAGGAGAACCATAAAACACCTTTCTTGTTTTCCTCTCAGGTGCCCCATTCTTTAATATAATACAAAATTCTTTTATATACATTCTTCTTGTCTTGTTCATTGGATCTATGGAGCTATGTTATTTTTTATCTGCTTAATATCTTTTGTGCTTAGATCTGAATTTGTGCAGCAATCTTAAAGGTATTTTGCAGCCATAATCGATGTTAGGGCTATTTGTTATGCGTAGCTAAAGTGATACTTTACAATGAAAGAATCGTACTAACAATATATATTAAATTTAAATTTTTAATATATTATATTAATGTCGCTCCCAACTTGACGTTTCCTGTAAATTTGGGCAAAGCTTCTAGCCATACCAGATACTTATTCCCAGGTACCTGAAGTACCCACGTATCAAAAAATCATGCAACATAGAAAAATACAGTCATTGCGTTTTTGTGTTCTGTTGAATTAGGAGGTTGTGCAGTGCTGACGCTGTGCTTTCACACAATCATCATTTTGGTTGATTTATTCAAGTCAAAACCTCGTGTATTTTTTTTTTTTATGATCATGGTAAATATTATGAATCATCCAATGACTCATAGGCTCAATTTGGACTAAGAAGTTAATGTAAATATGCTTGGAAAATATTAGTCAAGCAGTCCCTAATTTTCAGAAAGAATTTCTATTTTCATTGCATTAGGTAGAAACATAAAAACATAATAAGGAATTGGCAGAATCTTTTGAGTCTCTAAAGCAAAATGCTAAAGTTTTCGATGATCTCAAAAAACAGAAGGATGTCGAGATTTTGCATTTTTTCTTGATAATAAAAATGATTTTAGAATTTACAAATCTAAAATCAATAATAAAATTTATGTTCTTTTTAAACAAAAAAACTTGACAAATTCCATACCAATCATTTGCTGATCAATTCAATGGAGTTTTCCAAGAAATTGTAGATTTGGAGTCTCCTCCTCACATCCACTGCAGCATTACTGAAGCTTTGATACCACAACTTGAATCAAAGAAAGTTGATCTTCAACTAAAATTTCTTGAACAAAAATTAACTGAAGGTGCAGATTTCCTTGAGTACATTTCACGACTTAAAAAAATTAAGCAAGAAATCATCAATGCTGGTTTTCAAGCTGTTGATGAAAGCTTCTTAACTACAATTTTAATTTCTGGATTTCCATAATCATATACTCATTTTTGGAAACTTTGGAAGTCACTGGCAAGTTAGAGAAGCTCAAATTTGATGCAATGAGTGACATGTTAGCACAACATGATAAAAATTTCGGGAAGAAGAAACAGATTGGGGAAGATGTCTTCTTCACCGAAGCCAGTTCAAGCAAATCCTCAGCTGACAGTTCCAGAAACAGAGGAAGAGGTAATTTCAATCCAAATCAAGCAGCCCAAGGTCGTGGTCGCAGTCAAAACAGAGGAAACAATTCGAACAGAGGCTCCAATTCAGGCAGAAACAATTTTCAAGGCAGAGGCAACAATCAAAACATAGGCCAATGCAGAGGTCGAGGAAAGTCTCAAGGCAGAGGACAGTCTTAGGGAAGAGGCATCGATTTGAGTCAAATTTTTTGCAGGCGATGTAACAGAGTTGGTCAGTTTGCAAATGATGAAGATGATCCTGATAGTTCCAAATATGTCTTCACCAACACAGAAGCAACAGCTCTACATGATTCAAGATTTCTTTGAAGTGATTATGAAGATGCATGGATTCTTGATACATGCACAACTCAACACATGAAATTTTGACATGACTTCTTTTGGAGTTTCAAATAATGTCATATGAATTCAATCTATCTTGCTGGCAAAACCAAACATACTCCTTTAGGCAAAGGTGTAGTTAAATTTTTTTTACCAGGCATCGGAGAAAGAATGATTTCAAATGTTTGGTATGTCCCAACATTCAAACAAAATTTGTTATCTCTAGTCACGATTTGACAAGCAGGACATACAGTGATTATGGAAGATGGCTTAGTTAAAATCAACTCAGTCAAACAGAACATGCAAACAGTACTCACAAGTTATGAAGATGGAAAACTGTTAAGAATGAAAGGGACAATTATTCCAAGACATTCTGACTTTGCAGGCGTAACAAGTATAGATATTTCACCAATCAGATTATGGCATGTCAGATATGGCCATCTCTAATTTGACAGTCTCTCTCAGTTGCAAAAACAGGGAATGGTTAAAGGGCTTCCAACCTTCAGAAAGGAAAATGCAAAGTGTGAATCTTGCATTTTTGGGAAACAACATCGAGAGACTTTTCCCACCAGTTTATGGCGAGAAAATAGGCATTTGCAGTTGGTTCACAGTGATTTTTGTGGACCCTTCCCAACTTCGCTTGGAAGTTGCAGATATTTCTTACTCTTTGTTGATGATTTTAGTAGGATGACTTGGGTATATTTCTTGAAGCAAAAGTCAGAAGCATTTGAAAAGTTTAAAACTTTTCGTAAGCTTATTGAAAATGAAGTAAAGGAGAAGATTGGCACTCTTAGAACTGACAATGGCAGAGAATTCACTTCAAATGAATTCAAAAAGTATTGCATGGATAATGGCATAAAACGACATCTTACCAATGGCTACACTCCACAGCAAAATGGAGTAGTAGAAAGAATTAATCGTACCTTGTTAGGAATGGCACGATCTATGTTAAATTTTCAAAAAGTTAAGTCCTTCATATTGGGCCGAAGCAATTCATACCGATGTCTACTTGAGAAACAGATCTCCCACAACTTCTTTAGAAGGAATCACACCTTATTAAGCTTGGTTTGGCTTCAAACCACAAGTTAAGCATCTCAGAGTTTTCGGATCTATCTGTTATGCCTTAGTTGCAAAGGAAAAACGAACTAAGCTTGATGCACGAAGCTTAAAGTGCACAGTGATCGGGTATTCTGATGAGAAGAAAGGGTACCGACTTTTGTCAAATGGGATATTTATTGTAAGCAGAGATGTGATTTTTGATGAAAATGAGAGTAAGAGTGCTGAAGAAGTTGACAGTCTTCTTCAAAAGTTAGAAACAAAAACTAATAAAAGAAATGGAAATTTACAAAGTCAACCGAATTCACCAAATTGGTATGAACTTGAGTTTTCTTCATCTGAAGATGAATCATCCAGTTCGTCTTCTTCATCAACAACATCCGGGTCTTCTAACAGTTCTTCCAACTCTTCTAGCAGCAGTAGTTCTTTTGACAATGACTCTCCGCCCCCGGAACCTGCAATTGATCAACAAACATCAGTTTACATCAACCCTCTTTTTAATGATGGTGATTTTTCACAAGCTCAAACCGCTGAACATCAGTTGCCGAAATGGGCAGTTCAAATTTTGAAAGATGTAAGGCCTAATGAACAAAATAAAACCGGAACAAGGGGATCAAAACAAAATGAAGGCAATTTTGCTTTGATATCAAATGATTTTACTGAACCTTCTTCTTATCAAGAGGCAGTAAAACATAAAGCATGGCAACATGCTATGGTTGATGAATATCAGGCAGTTCAAGACAACAACACTTGGCAACTTGTTGATTTTCCTTAGCATGTTAAACCTATTGGATGCAAATGGATTTATCGAATTAAGTACAAGCAAAATGGTGATATTGACAAGTATAAAGCAAGACTTGTTGCTAAAGGTTTTGCGCAGTAGGAAGGGATAGATTATGAGGAAACGTTTGCTTCTATAGCTAAATGGAACACCATCCGCCTCACACTTGCCTTAGCAACTCAAAAAGGATGGAAAGTTCATCAAATGGATGTAAAAAGTGCTTTTCTCAATGAATATTTATAGGAAGAAGTGTACATGACACAACCACCAGGTTTTGAAATTGAGGGACAAGAACATAAAGTCTACAAATTGATAAAGGCTTTATATGGGTTAAAATAAGCTCCCCGAGCTTGGTATGCCAAAATGGATGAATACCTTCGAAAAGTTGGTTTTCATCACAGTGAATCTGATGATACCTTGTATGTACGCCAAAAAGGTAAAAATCTGGTGTTTTGGTTATGTATGTTGATGATTTGATCATCACAGGAAACAATGATGATCACATTGAACAGGTGAAAAAGGAGTTACATGCGGGTTTTAAGATGACAGATTTGGGACTACTTCACTACTATCTTGGAGTTGAAGTATTCCAACGTCCACATCAGATCTTCATTTCTCAGAGTAGGTATGCAGCATAAATTTTTCAGTGATTTGGAATGCAGGATTGCAAGCCCGTCCTTACCCCTATGGAAAAAAACTTGAAACTTTCAAAATTTGAAGGGGGGGAAATGGTGAATAGCACTTCTTATCGACAATTGATTAGTAGCTTGATTTATCTGACAACTACTCAACTAGATCTTTCTTATGTCGTTAGTATTCTTTCCTGCTTTATGCAGGAACCACGGGACAACCATTGGAATGCAGCTAAAAGAGTTCTTCGTTATATCCAAGGAACAAAAGATTTCGGTATTCTTTACAAAAAGAGTAAAAATTTTGTACTTGGTGGATTTTCAGATGCCGACTTTGCTGGCAGTATTGATGACAGGGCATCAACCTCAGGTTACTTAATGAACATGGGGTCAGCTGCAGTTTCCTGGAGTTGCAAGAAGGAAGCTACATTGGCCACTTCTTCAGCAGAAGCATAGTACATTTCAACATGGGAAGCAGCATGTGAGATTGTTTGGTTACGTCGAGTTTTACAGGACTTGGGAATTCCTCCAACAGAAGCTACTTCGTTATTCATCGACAATCAGTCAGCAATAAAGCTTGCCAAGAATCCATTTTTTCATTCAAAGACAAAGCATGTGGACACCAAGTATCATCATATCAGATCTCTCATTGCAAAGGACGTCATCAAGCCAGTGTATTGTCCTTCAGAAAATCAGATCTCCGACATTTTCACAAAACCTCTTGGCAAAATAAAATTTACTAAGTTCAGGGATGAACTTGGTATTTGTTGTAATGTATCTTTGGATCATAGGGGGGAATGTTAGATGATCCAAAAATAAAATATTATCATAGGTTATAAAGTTGGAATAAAATAATTATTAATTTAAGATATTAAATTAATAATTATTATTCTAGAATATTTAATTATTTAATGGAGACATTTAGAATTAGCATATTGTTGTAACAAGATATGAGTCTCCAAATGTGTCGTATCTTAGGTTTTTTGTTAGCTAGTTATTTTGAATAGTATTTAATGTAAGTGGACACTTGTTATTTAATAAGTGATCCATAATTAGAGGTAGTTAGGACATTGGGCTTATAAATAGCTCATTGCAAGAGTGGTTTGTTGTTTGGGTGTAAACTCTTGCAAAATTCCAGATGTAATTTTTTTATTTTATTATTATTATTATTTTTTATAATTTTATTTTTATTTTTTAATTTTATTTTTATATTTTATATTTTTTATATTTTATTTATTTATTTTATTAAATTTATTATTATTATTATTTTTAATTAATTAATTATTATTATTATTATTATTATTTTTAATAAGATTATGTGTCTGAGGACACTTCTACTATTACCTTAGAGGTGGGAACTGACTCACTTTAGTCTATTTATGATGTAATTTTAATCAAGCAAAGGGTTGGTCAGGTTAAGAAGAACAAACATTGTGTACTTTGCTTTTTCTTGACATATTTTCAATGAATGAAAGACAAATATTGAATTTTACAGGGATTCCTGTGTTAGTTGCTTTGGAGATGTGTAATTTCTTGGTTTTGTAAGTTCCTTATGTTATCAATCATGCTTTGAAATGTGTCTTATTGTTTAGTTAAAAATATATATTGAATCAGAATTCACTTTCAATGGTGCTCTGTTTTAGTTTGCTAAAAATATATGTTTTCTGCTAAAATGATATTTAGAATTCATCCTATAGTTTGATGATTTGTATTTCATTTTACACTCATATTCAACTCACCCTCCTACAACGAATTTGACTAAAAAAATCTAAAGAGACTACTTACCTTTCCCCTCTAGAAGATCCTCTTTCTTTTCATCCTACTACTCGAAACATAATCAACTTGACATGACTCCATACCTAATGGATTTGTCTTCTTTTCTACCATAAAATATTTGAAACTTATACCCCACTGAGCACCACATCTAGCCTAACATCTAAGTAATTGAATATTTCAGACAGAGCGAGCCCTTTCTAAAGTTGGAAGGGCTAGATTCCAACTTCCAAGTGGTTTTTGGTTACCCATGATTTTCTCTCTTCAGCTTAGGGAAATTACGAAGAGCTAACATGTGTAAAAACAACAAATCCCGAAACCTTATTAATCCAAATTGGTAAAGGAATTGAAATGTAATCATGTAACAAGAAGCTTCGACATGCCATCCAAACCTAAAACAACCCATACATTATTTTTATGATAAAAAACAACCTAAGAAAGTAGTTCTAATGTAAAATTATAAGTAGAATTGGAATAAGAAAGCGACAAGTGAAAAACTACATACTTAGGTGAACAAGGGTTGTTATAGTAACAAGATATGGCCTTGTTGGTAAAAAATGGATAAAATAAATAGAAAAATAAGTAGGAAAAATATGACAATTCCATGACCCAACATCTCTCCCTAGCTTAAGCTTCTGCATGCCCTCATGCAGATTGATGTCACTAATGTCTGACATGATGAGAGTGAAGTTATGTGAGGTTGTATTTTCCTGCCATGTATTCACCTCTGGCCCTTTATCCTCGATAAATAACCAATTATGCATCCTAAAACTTATTAGTAATACGATATGGATGTTAATACAGATAGGTGGGTAACTAAACAAGAGGGAAATTGAATCTAAGTCCTATCCAACCTGCGTCACTCCTACCAATACTATCAACAAATTGATGAACTATGGAAAGTTCTTGCTCAAAATCCTAATAAAAACAGAGGTCTCCCTTCTTCAGTTCTTGTCAGGAAAGATCCCATCTCAACTTGCTTCCTTTTAAGGCACTAGTTCTCATTCCTTGTATATTTCTGTGGCATATCCCCAAAAATGATTCTTGATGGTCCATCAACAATGTCTTAGTGGATGGAAACCACCATATTTTATTGTATTTGTGTGCAATAACATAAGTTGAACCAGGTTCTCATCTATTAAAAATTTATACCCCTTATTCATTAGATGTTACAGTATCATGGGCAACTTTCCAACCTATCTGATTTTGCATAAAATAAACAAAATCCCTGAGTTGTACATATCGCACATAGGGTGTCAGATTGAATGATTCATACCAAAAGAAAGCGAGTGTTAGTAGATGAAAATGCCTCATTTCTAACCCCTTTCCTACCTTGAAATCACGATCATAAACCCTTGTTTATCCTCATAAACTTCTGTATACCTGCACTAGTCCAAGAATCTTGTCCTACCCCTGCACTAGTTTATATTTCACACTTAAGGTTTAGTAGGTACTTAATTAATCATTTTTAAATATATTTTATTCCTTTTATATTCTTGCAACTAATATTTCTCTTCCTAAAGTATTCAGATAAGCGAATGTATTAATCTCGAATTAGCATGGTCTAGTGCAGGTAGATTCCTGCACCGTTGGAAGCCGACCGCTCCTAGACTTTTGCAACGGATCGTTACCTAATGTAGGATTTTTTTCTCCAGCTCAACCCGTTCAGTTGTGGCCATCTTGATTAGAACTCGGAGCGGAGGATAATTAGGGATACGACTAAAGATTTGATCATCGACGAACGAATAGTTAGCATTTTATTATAGCCGATGGCTCATTTCGTAATGCTGTTTGTTATTTCATTCAAGCCGAAAGGCTGGAATTAGAATAACATTATGTACTTTTGTTATGGCCGAGGCTAAAAGGGTTGTATAAATCTAGATATTAGATAGGAAATTAGGGAGCGATAGCCATGCTACTGTAACGCTGGCAAATTTGGAAATTTGTGTTGCCGCCCTCATTCTGGATTGGACTGTACTTATCATGTATTTTTGCTAAATCAAATTAATACAAAGAGCTATGCCAGGTTGTTTACATCTTTCATTTTGATCTGTTATTGATGTATCTTTGAGTGCTGAAGTTTTACGTCTCCTAAACAGGAAATGAGCTGGTTAGCTAGGGCCCACCCAACCCAAATCGTTTTCCCTCTCGTGCTTTCGTCCACTTAAAGGTATGCGTGTTGATTTTATTTATGCAAAGTGTGAATTGAATTTGTAGTTCATTTATTTATAAGAATTCTTATTTCATTTCCTTAACATTCAAGTGTGACAGATCCATGGTGTGTTTAAATACAATTCGATTTATTTTCATTCATTTTCTTTTCCACGAATCGTAATTGATTTCCACCTGGAGTAGTGCAAGCACATTCCTGCACTAGTGCGATTATAAGTTATGCAACTTAGTCTTTCGATTCATCACGACAAGATTGTTTCATTTCCTTTCCTTTGCAAGAATTCAATTTATTTCCGCAAGTGAATTTTCATTAGTAATTTGAATTATTTTAAATATTAAGAGTAAAATCTTCGGAATTAAAAGATATCTAGTTAACGGATGAACAAATGTTGTTACGTTACATCGATCTATGCCTGCACTTCATATTTCTAAAAGGAAAGAATTAAAACATAAATTTGAACAATTAAAAGGAGCCTTTATGAGTCTACAAAGATTAGAGGCAGATCTGGTTTATGTAAGTAACTATCACAGGGATAAAAGCCTGTTGTCATGCTTGAGTTACTTCTTTCATTACATTGAAGAACTTTAACTTTTGGAGTTTTGTTTTATTTCAATGTTATTTTTACTGCAAGATTCAGTTTGTTTGAATCATTCTTTTTCGTGTGCAAGTTATTTCAGAATTCTTATTCGCTCTTTGCAAATTTCTTTCATAGATTAATACGCTCTTTCTTTTCTCGAAAGTCATCGGAAACTTGGTGCAGGAAACTTTGTTCCAGTACAGGAACCAATATCTTGTTACAAGAACATAGTGCTCGAAGCCAGAAGCTTTGAGCCCCCTGCACAAAGACATAAATCTCTAATGCAGGTAAAAATATAGTTCTCGCACCTAAGTATTGTACCTGTACTAGTGCAAGCAAATTGTATGAGTACAGAAATAACAACTTGGTGCAGGAAGGAAAATCATTAAGAAGGAGGATATTTCCAAGGGCCCACTTGTGAATCTTCCAATACCTGTACTGGAGATAAACATAGAATTTCATTTCAGCAATCAAGTTTGTTTACAACAAGTGTGAAAGTTCCTTTATTTGATTTCTTTTCAAAGTACTTTCTTTCGCTTTCCAGCACTAGAACTTCTTTGGTGTAAATTGTTGTGTGATATTTCTTATTTGAGAAGTAGGAATAGATAAGGAAATTTCATACTACTTCTGGCATTTCATGTGCTTCCTCTCTAAGTTTACAGAACTCGGGTTGACAATTAAGTGTTGAAAGGAGTTTGCTTAACTGCGATTCCTGCACCCAACATTTTGGCGCCGTTGTCGGGGAGGCAATTTGAATTTGTAAGAATTTTCCATTTTTATGTAATAAGGGTAAGTCTGCTATTTTTTGTTCTGCAGTGTGCTTCTATTGATTGAAGGAATTTATAGGTGTTGAGTTACTTTTAATTGCAACATTTTATCAAATTATTGTTTTGTCATTTTTTGAAATTAATGCCTAAAAGAGGTAGGGGTCCAAAGCCCGCTAAGGGCCGAGGAAATACTGGAAAATCTAAAAAAAATTCTCATATTGGGCCTTTTTTTGCAGGAAGAAAGTCCAAACAAACCCAAACTCATCACGTAGGAACTGTCCACTTGGACTCTGGCAACAGTAGTCTAGGAGTGACACAACCCACGAAGGGGAAGAAGGAGACTATTGGAACACATAGTCAACCTTCTCAGCCCATTGAGAGCGGTTCGATTGGAGGAACAACAATGGCAGATCATGAGGACCATGCAGAGGGAACTGGCGAAAATCAGGTAAATGAGGAACAATCCACTTTTGGATTCCCAATTGTGGATCCTGATGTAATTGTGAAAATAAGAATATACCATCATCATCTATTCCTCATTTTTATGGTAAAGTACACGAAGACCCAAAATATTTTCTATTTGAGTTTGATATTTTGTGTAGGAGCTACGATTATTCATCTGATGCTCATAAATTAAAGTTGTTTCCCACAACTCTCAAGCATGCAGCAGTATGCCAGTTCATGGGACTAGGGGTAAACACTATAGATTCTTGTGAACAAATGAAGAGAGTGTTATTGTCGAAATATCAGGAATATTGTAAAACTAGAGATATTTAAGATGAAATCTTTACTATTGTGCAAAATGATGATGAGACCCTAGAGGAATACTTAGAGAGATTCATGTATATCCTTCAAAGGTCAAAGCAAAAAATTGCTCTGAGTACCATTAGGACCTTGTTCTTACATGGACTTGATGATGCTAGGAATAATTTAAATATGTTAGGACGATGAGATATTGCCCAGAAACCTTTTGATTAGATCTGTGACTTGTGCAGGAAATTCTCAAGGAATCAATATAGATTTGGTAAAGGAATTCGAAACAGAAATATGAAAACAAAATCTACTGATGCTATGATCATTGGATTGCAGAACAAAATGGATAATATGAAAATTGAAATAATGAATATGGTTAGCAAAAAAATAGACTCTTTGAAATTTCAACAAAAACTTGTAGAGGAACAAGATTCATTATCTATTTCTTTTCCAAAATGTAGAAAAAATCTTATTTTAAGAGAATGTCCTCTTGATGTTAAAGGAACTAATAAATGTGAAATTTGTGCAGATAACCATGCCACGGAAAAATGTACTTCCATACCTGGGCTGAAAGCTGTATTTGAGGGAGGACAACCTGAAGTCGAATCATTGCATGCTATGGGAGCGCGAAGAAACTAGCCTCAGGTAAGTGCAAGTATGAATCCTGAAATTCCATCGTAATTTTTTTTGGTTATAATGCATGTTAGTATGAATCTTTAGTGTAAGTGTACGAAAAAAGACCACTTTAGCTGCGCATAACAAATAGCCCTAACAACAAAATATGGCTGCTAATATCCTGAAATATGTAGTTAGTTAATCGAGGCAAATGCTGCAAAACCCAGATCTATGCATAAAAAGACATTAAGCAGTAAAAATAAGGTTTTGCTCCATGCATCCAATAGACAAGACAAGAAAAATATTTTTTCTGAAGAATTTTATATTAATGGCACATGGGAGGAAAACAAGAAAGGTGTTTCCAATTCTCCTCAGTGGGATGGGTTCTTGGAAGTCCTCAGCACTTCAGATCTAAAATTTTTCTCTCTTGTTGGTGTAGAAAACCCAGAAAAACATAGAACTAAAAGGGAGCTCACAAAGAAAATAATGGAAAATATGACAATGATAATGGCTCAAAGTCAGACCAAGAGTATAGATCCAAAGTGATCTAATAGGCAACAAAAGGTGAAGAATGGTAAGAAAAACCCTCCTATTTATAACAAAATATTAGGTCATTCTAGATCTTGGTGCATGATTAAAATAATATTTAACCAAATCTAGATCCACCTTTTATGGAATATTTTATTATATTTGTTGGAGGGAAAAAGTATTTGACTTGGGTCAAATCCCTTTATTTGTAAATAATAAATAAATAAATGATTTATTTATCATTTTAAGGAAGTGGTTAAATGATTTAGTCATATTTAACAAGGAATATTATTTAAATAAGATTTAAATAGTTATTCCTAGAAAATAAGAAGATAAATAAGGATTTATCTAATTAATTTCTTTGTTTTGGGTTAAATATGGCCAGGAATAATAATTAAATTATTGTTTAATTAATTATTCCATGAGGAAAACTAAACAAATATAGATTTGTTTAATATTTCCCCTTGGGGTTTCCTGTTTAGACCATAAACAACCTAATAAATGTGTTTTATTAAGTTATTTCACATAGTGAAAGCAATTTTACTTAGCGTAAAATTGGTCTTACATGGTGTACTTGGGTCCATCTAATGATAATAGGTTAAATGACCAAAAAATGGTGTAATATCTTGCCTCCCAGCGTGCGAGTGTTAGGAGAAAATCGTATGACCGAAGTACGTTGTAAGAACTCAATCACCAGACATCAAAAGGGAAGTCAGAGAGAGAAATGTAAGGTAGCCTAATGTGCTAGAGAACTAGACCCTGAGGAGACGAGACTGACATGTGCAACAAGTCTCATTTTATGAGAGGGTACCTGTGCTAAAGGCGGCGGGGGAGGCATACCTATGCCCACCGAGACAAAGTACAAAATAATAGTGTGTCCAGTAAACAAGGAACCGAACTATAAAGTACATGCTTGCATAAACATGAGCCAGATAAAAGATATAATGATGAATCCCACATACATGATGTGCCTGGGATAACAACCAAGACTTATACAATAATATCTGAGTACATAAGATACAAATACAACCCGAATGCCCCTATCAACGGGGAAGGGCTCGCAAAATCTAACTGATACATGCAAATCAAAGAGGCGCTGCAAGCGGCTAAGGTTGACATCATCAAATATATGGAGTTGCATCGAAGGCTGTGATGAAGAGGTCATCCGGGCATGTGGGGGGCTACCTGTAGGGCCACCCCCTCATGAGGGTTGAGACATCTCACACACACCCGGGAATCATGGAGAACATCTGCTGCATCACTGGACCATCAAGTATACGGATCTTGATCATTTTGAAAAGGAGCTGGAGGTGAGAAACAACCATGTCAAAGGGAAATAAGGAGTCCCCTTGCCTAATATAAGGCATCGAACAATAGTGGAAGCTGGAACCAAGGTACATCGCCCTCTAGACTTGTCTTCTAGAATGAATGAGCTGATGTCGAAAGAAGGAGGTTCGCCATAGGTGAGGCAATAAGGGATCCTCAACTAAGGCATGAGAGAAAATAGTAGAGCGACTGACAGACGGACACCAATGATGATAATGAAATGGGGGGGTACTGAGTAGCGGATAGATGAATTCCCTTGTTAGAGCATAAAGGGCATGGATGACTTGGCATCAACTGAAACAATATCATGAGGGATAGGGGACAGTGGGACTGAAGGCCATAATGTGCGACACGAGAGAGGGACCAAGCAATGAAGGATTGAGGACTATAGCGGGATACAAAGGGACTCGAGATAGACTCCATGAATGTGATGATGACTCAATTCAGATGCTCTAAACAAGGGCGACTCGATGGTGCTGCCACACAGAAAAGGTCCAATGGGGGACCATAAAAACATGAGTACAATATGATAACTCGTGACGAAAATCAACACGAACAAGGACAAGTATGGAGGCAAAGTGGTGCCCAAAGTACAAGTGTTGTAAGTGAGGAAATCCGATTTTAAAGAGAGGCGAAGTGACGCTTCCTGGATAAAATGTGTCATGGTGAAGTATCAAGTCACGAAAAAATAACAGGTACCCAGAGCTCATGAACAGGTCAGGTCACACTTTTTGGGGTCTGTTCTGTGACCTGGGTAGTAGGTACTGGGCAGAAAACTGCGACCTGTCCCAGGAAATGACCGGAAAAGTGCGACCTGTTAGAGAAAGGGGGTTTCAGTGCTGTTTTTGGCTGAGATCTAGGATTTTTATGGTTGAGGGGCATAGGTGCCCCCAAGCATGTTGTGGCCATGCCAAAATGTATTTAAAAAAATGGGAATCTAAACACATTGTAATAATGTGGTGCGCCATTTGTTTTCGTTATGGTTATGCAGTTTGAGAAAGGAAATGGAGGATTACCAATCTCTTTGAGTACTGCATATATGAATCAAATGGACTTTAAGCTTCCAGGTTGACATACCTGGTGTCACTATCCCAAAGAGAGGATATGGAGATAAGGAACTGATGCTCGCCTAGAAAACCCATAGGTTGGTCAACAACAATGTCTAAGAGACTGGGTTGCTGATGTAAGATGAAGGGACGATAAGGGGTATCATCCCTAGAGTGATCTGAAGTGATATGGGACTTTAGAGGTTCTTATAAATGTGGAAGAATAATGGCACTAAATTCGACACGACCAGATACACTAGGAGAGTTGTGGAGAATTGTTTCTCCTGGTCGCTCAAATATGGGTGCCCCCTTACACAAACACTGGATTTCAATGTAATGGCCACAAGGTGTATGTGGTTCGAACGCATGGGTTCGATGTAAGGGGGAATAGATAAAGTCAGGGTTGGTGATCTCTTCCATAATGTCGTCATCGTGATATAAGATGGGGTGACTGGTGGAATAAAGACCACCTGACGCGGCGAAGCTACCTGACTCATCATCATGAGAAGAGAGGTTCACATGTGCATCGTCATAAGGGGTGACAGAAGAGTAAGCAGATAAAGGATCTATCGATGTTGAGCCCAGGGTGATCGCTGAAGGGAGGTTAAGCGAAACATCAGGGGAAGTCTCCAAGGAGACTTCCACCGAGGGTTCCATGGATGATGATAGGTAGAAAATGGTGGACGAAGGCTTCAACATCTTGACATCGAGAGGGGGAATGTCGATGGGAGAATTTGTGTCCTCTGGTTTTGCTGAAGCAAAATGCACAAATAAGGGAGTGGTGGACTCCTTGCGCTTGGCCTCGAATTGGCGAACCACTTTCAAAGAGGAGCGGTACTCTTCAAGGCGAGGAAAAAGGTGAGCATAGTGGCCATGTAAATCACACAAAGCACAAGGGTGATTTGTGACTTGAGTTTCAGGATTGAATTGGGTATAGTGACATATACCTCTGGGATATCAAACTCTGAAAACGTCTCATTGACCGTGGACTTAAGGGGAGGCAACTCCGGACAGGTATGGGTGGCGTGATCGACAACATCGCACAAAGCACACTAGATGGTATTCTTTGGAGGCTGAGGAGGGGCAGGGTTTGTCGGAGAAGCCTTGTCCTTTGATGCCCCCCTGCGAGCTTTTCCCTTCTTGCCCGAAGCAGTCGCAACAGGAGGGGGTTCCTGTTGAGGTGACTGAGGCACTGTTGCAGCAGGAGAAGTCATGGGGACCAATTGAACCGGGGTCAAAGCAAGATAAGGTTTGGTTGAACAGGAAGGGAAGCAGCTGGAGGATAAAGGTACCATACGGGAATCCCAAGGGTTAGGTTAGGAAGAGAGAGGTGGCCATGAAAGGTACCGTGTACACTCCTGGTGGGGGAGCTAGGAACGGTATCTGACCAGAGGGGTAATAGCCAGGTGGGATGGCTCCTAAATTGTTAAGGCTTGGAGGAACTGTTCCAGGAGGGTAAAGAGGCTCATGAATACCAGCTGAAGGGCCAAAAGGAGGAGGTCCAGAAGGCTAAATCGAAGGGCTAGGAGTAGGCTGTGGAGGGAAAGGAGGCTGTTGACTAATTGAAGTGGGCCGCTTGAGGGCAGCTTGAGACGATTGCATCATGAAAACATTCGGTAAGCTAGGATCAGAGACAAGAGGAGGAGGAAGACCAAGGAGGATTCCAAGAAAAGAGGAGTCTTTGTATATGCCGGGAGAGACACTGGTCAAAGAATCGACAGTTTTCTTATTGGCAACAGAAGAGATGGTCGACTCAGGGGAGGTCTGAGATTTTGGCTCATGATACGTCAACTGGTCAATGGTGACTATCTTTCCATTATGAGGGAAAGACATCTTGCGGTATACCTTGGATGGGATAGCAGACATGGCATAGGTGTAGCTCCGCCCCAAGAGAATGTTGTAATCTAGAGGGGCGTCGATAACTTCAATGTCAACGCAAACAATCTTGCCCGCAAGAGTGATAGGACAATTACAGAATAGGCCAACGGGTTGGGAGGTGTGGCCATCCCACGCTCGGAGGGTGATCATGGAAGGGGCCAATTCAAGAGATCCGAGCTGTTTCCAAACCGAAGCAGACATCACACAGGTGGATGCCCCTTCATCGATGATACACCGAGAAACATGAGCGTTCTTGATTTTGACTGGGATTTGGAAGGCGATGGAAGCAGGAAGAGGGGGATGTTCCGATTGATGGGCATTGAAACCAATCAATTGGTCATCAATAGGATCTACAACGCCCATGGCGGATAGTAGAGCCTTATTTTGGGAAGGGCATGACTGGAGGAGTTCCAGTGTTGAAATGGCAGCAGGAGACTGCGCCAAATCATCTACTATACTATACGAATGAGAAACTCGACCATAACCAGCATTTTGGTGTAATGGTCCCTTAGGAATCTTGGTATGAACCTCAATTTTGGGTTGAGGGATATGCAAAGGACCATTGGATGTCGAAAGAGGCTCTGTAGAACTTGAAGAAGGTGACTCGGGGACAGACGGAGTGGGAGGCTTGGGGTACTGACGAGATCGAGTTTTAAGGTTAAGGTCGATGGTGAGAGGTTGATCAGAGTTCATCATGAGAATCTGGTAATCAGAGAAACCAGAGGAGGAAGGTTGAGTGGCCACCTGTCCATCAGGTGGTTGGGTAGCCACGAATCCTTGCTAGGGGAAAGGATTGGTAAACACAGCTGGTTGAATAGTGGCCACATTGGGGGGAGCAGTAGGGGAGGCATGCTGTCCTCGCAATGTGGCTTGAGACTCCCACATCTTCCACATCTATGGTAAAAGGGGGCAATCGTGAGTGTAATGACTGTAAACACCGCAACACGAACAAGGCTTATTTGTACGAATAGGCCTGTTTGGCTTGGGCTGAGTGCCCTGTTGTTGGTTAGCATCGTTAGAGTCAATACCTTGACGATTGGGTCCAAGAGTACCAGGGGTAGATTGATTTTGATTGCCTTTCCTCTTCGTTTGAGAAGAAGGAGGATTAGTCACGCCCTGCTGTGAAAATACTTGCCCCGGAGAGGGTGGTAGTTGCTGTTTCTGGGGTTGAGAAGGCAAGGGAGGTGGAGGTCCAAATGCTAGAGGAGCTGGGGCACAAGGTTGTGGATAAGGATAATAGTTAGACTGGGCAACATTGAGGTAAGCAGGAGGTTGGCTAAAAGGATGAGGCATGTCGTATCTTGGATACATGCTACCTAGAGGGGGAAAAGTGCTGGAGGAGTTGGCCCCTCCCGGAGGGAGACCATAGCCCATAGGAGGTTGAGCATACGGATGAGAAAGAGCTCCGACAATACCGTCGGCAAAATGAGATTCTCCTAGGGCATTAGCGCCGCCGGTTCTGGGGAGGTCAGGAGGGACGGCATAAGCATAACCAGACTGAGCATAGATGAGGTCATATTTCAAGGCTATTTGGAGGGCGACTTCTTCGATTTGAGGGAACTAGGATGCGACATCTTTGCCGATGGCAGGTAAGAGAGATCTAAGGAACCAATCCATGTAGACTTGATCTTCAAAGGTAGGAGCTCGACATAAGCTCTTTCTTCTCTGCCATTCCTTGACATGATCGGAAAGGCGGGTAGTAGACGATTGAAGGAAATAAGTCAAGAGTTTGGTACCAGTGTCGTATCGGAGAGGGAGCTGGAAATAAGATAAAAAGGCTCAGGAAATGGTCATAAAGGTGGTATGGGAAGAGGAGGTCTGGTCAACATAACACTTAGAAGCCTCGCCTGTAAGCGTGTGTTGGAACAACCGAAGACAAATGGAATCATCGGTAATGGAATTGGATGAACACCACATGTGGAAAGATTGGACATGGTTGGTTGGATCTTCTCCAGCAAGGCCTTCGAAATTGGGAATGTAGGAGGGGAGCTTGGTTGGCATAGCAGTCCAACCAATATCGTGGCATATAGGGTCATTGATAAACTGATTGAAATCAGGGAGATTGAGGTTTGCCATGTAAGGGAGCAAGGGGACAGTCGAGGTAGTACCTGTGGCGGTTCCGCTAGTAGCGTTCCCGGCAGGAGGTCCGGGATTACTGCTAGAATTAGGCCCTAGACCAGACATAGTGAAGGTAATAGGGGGAGAACCAGAAGTAAAAGGAGAACCCAATGAATCAAAAGAGGAGTCGGAGTGCGGACTCGGAGGAGGACTAACTCGACGACGTCGGGAAGGAGTAGGTCAATCGACCGGAAAATGAGGATGAAGGCCAAGAAGTCTTTGGGATATACGCCTTGGGGGCACAATGATGACAACACAAACATGACACCTAGGGAAGAAGAACGAACAACAAGGGCAGGGAGGTGCAGAATCAAGCGATTACAATGTCGAAACAAGGGCGAGAGGTGCAGTGTCAATTGATTTTACAATGTTTTAAAGTCTTTTCCTGGCGGTGTTAACCAGGCTCTTCTTCACTTAGGGTGAATGTGTGGTGTGCGTTAATTTTAATTTTTAAACCCAGACATTTTGAGAGCAAAATAAAAAATGTGCTGCGTAACTGAAAATAAACCTACAAAGAACAACATAAAATACCGAAATAACAGAAAATTAATAGCTAACAATGCATCGATCTAACCCAAGGAGGCGGGTCTCTCAAAAACTAGTCTAATAGAGGGAAAAAAAATCTAGGAAAAACACACTGAAATTGAGCCAATAGATCTAAGGTCGGGAGGGACAAGGATCTAAAGGATAAAGCTGTTGAAAAGAGGTGCAGAAAACAATAAAGAGACAGAGGCAAGGTTGTTGTGAAAGAGGAGGCAAAAAGCTAAAGGCAGTAGGGAAAATGAGGTGATACTAAAGGCAAACCCAAACAAAACTATATGAGGTGATTTGGATGGAAAAATAGCTGATCTAAAAGGGATCTGATGATGAGGTATCAGATCTGTAAAAGAAAGGGATGAAACTCTGAAAATTTAGACACCTGCAACAGCTAAAACTCTTCCACAAAAAGTGGAGGGTACTGAAGCCCTAGGGGGCTATATTCCCACTTAGTTGAGTAAAACAGAACAAGAATAGGTCTAAACGGGCGGAGACGGAGGCTGGAAAACCCTGACAGAAGCTTCAGACAAACCCAAAAAACTTTTAGAAAATCTGCAGAAAAAAGTGCAGGTCGCAGGTTCTGACCTGTTTTCTGTCCAGGTTGCAGTTTTGAGGCTGAAAAGTGCATCTTGTAGGCCAGGTAGCAAGTTCTCAGCTGAAAAGTGAGACCTGCAGTTCCAGGTCTCTCGGCGGCAGATTTCAAAAAAAGTTGCCGTCTCAGTTGCGGTTGATGTCTGTTACCTGCACAATAGGGCCAGAAACACATGAAAGTTAGAAATTAGTGTCGCCAGTTGTTAATATGAATCTTTAGTGTAAGTGTACGAAAAAAGACCACTTTAGCTGCGCATAACAAACAACCCTAACAGCAAAAGATGGCTACTAATATCTTCATATATGTAGTTAGTTAATCGAGGCAAATGCTGCAAAACCCAGATCTATGCATAAAAAGACATTAAGCAATAAAAATAAGGTTTTGCTCCATGCATCCAATAGACAAGACAAGAACAATTTTTTTTTAAGAATTTTATATTAATGGCACCTGAGAGGAAAACAAGAAAGGTGTTTCCAATTCTCCTCAATGGGATGGGTTCTTGGAAGTCCTCAACACTTCAGATCTAAAATTTCTCTCTCTTGTTGGTGTAGAAAACCCAGACAAACATAGAACTCAAAGAGAGCTCACAAAGCAAATAATGGAAAATATGACAATGATAATGGCTCAAAGTCAGACCAAGAGTATAGATCCAGAGTGATCTAATAGGCAACAAAAGGTGAAGAATGGTAGGAAAAAACCTCCTATTTATAACAAAATATTGGGTCATTCTAGATCTTGGTGCATGATTAAAATAATATTAACTAAATCTAGATCCACCTTTTATGGAATATTTTATTATATTTGTTGGAGGGGAAAAGTATTTGACTTGGGTCAAATCTCTTTATTTGTAAATAATAAATAAATAAATGATTTATTTATCATTTTAAGGAAGTGGTTGAAAGATAATTAAATAAATAATGATTTATTTAATTATTTATAAATGATTTAGTCATATTTAATAAGGAATATTATTTAAATAAGATTTCAATAATTATTCCTAGAAAATAAGAAGATAAATAAGGATTTATCTAATTAATTTCTTTGTTTTGGGTTAAATATGGCCAGGAATAATAATCAAATTATTGTTTAATTAATTATTCCATGAGGAAAACCAAACAAATATAGATTTGTTTAATATTTCCCCTTGGGGTTTCCTGTTTAAACCATAAACAACCTAATAATTGTGTTTTATTAAGTTATTTCACATAGTGAAAGCAATTTTACTTAAGGTAAAATTGGTCTTACATGGTGTAATTGGGTCCATCTAATAATAATAGGTTAGATGACCAAAAAATGGTGTAACAATGCACATCCATATTCCTATCCTAAGACTAGTCACTCTCAACATTGCCAGCATGGGAACCAATATCATTATGGACAACCATCGCAATCTTGGCAACAAGGATGGAGAGGGCCAAACCATTCACAACATTCCTATCCTACACCAATGAAATCATACCCACCAATATATGTACCTTACCCAATGCCACAACCATCATTGCCCTAGTTGAGTCAAACTATGCCACCGTTACCTTTACCTCCACTGTTTCGACCTCCTCAACTACCTGCCCAACCCATACCAAATCCCAATAACAAAGCGGTACAAATGATCCATTCTATGAACCAGCTTTTTCGATCCAGATATTAGTCTATGCCAGTTGGAGTCAATGATCTCCAATTGAGATCGGGGAAGATAGTAACCTTAGAAAAGCAGAAGCAGCCTATGGTGATTATTGAAGAGAAAGGTGAGGAGGAAACTCCTGATAATTATGTGGGAGATGTCACCATTCAGCCAATCCCTGTACCTTCAGAGCCTTTTCCATCCTCTTCAAACCAACCTCCCTATCCAGAGAGGCTATTTGTGGAGAGGAATGACCCCATTCTTGAGTCTAGCTTGGCTTATGAGCTTAGGAATCTTTTTATAAAGGTACCTTTGCTCCAGGCTATCAAATAAATCCCCACATGTACAAAAATCATTAGGGATCTATGTTTCAAGAAGCTAGGAAGGAGAGTATTGGAACCCCAAACCACTCAATTTGTTTAAAGAGTAGCAAAGTTAATGACAAGATGTATATCCATGGAAAAATACATTGATCCCGGAAACGTTGTTGTCTCTGTTCAGATAGGTGATGTCCTTGTATCTAATGTGCTTATAGACCTAGGGGTATCCTTTAATGTTATGACCAAGAAAACCATGGATCAAATTGGATTGGTTCATATTTGTCCTACTCCCACTATGCTCAAATTTGAAAATAGATCTAAAATCTAGTCAAAAGGGGTGTTGGATGATGTGATCGTTTCATTGGACTCTTGGGAATATCCTGCAGAATTCATTATGGTTCAGCCAAAGAATCCTGTGGGAAGACATCCCTTGATCTTGGGATGACCATGGCTTGCTATGGCTGATGCTTACATTGGATGTTGTTCTGGTGACATGTATATTTCCCATGGATATTCTAGGAAGAAGGTCACCTTATAAGCACATGCTAGATCCATTTAGGAGCTCTGAGACACCTTGTGGCTAGATTACAGTAGTGATGAGGAGACTCAGTATGTATCCATGTTACATCATTGCATTGAGTCCTCACAGGAGAGTGAGATACATGAATTCCTGAACAATCAAGACACCATGCCTAATTTTAAGTCATTGAGCAAAATTTTTAGTCTGGATTTTCAGGAAAGCCACAATTCTCAAAATCCCTCATCACCATCTCTAGCAACGCCAGTGTGTACTCTTGAGCCAGATACCACTCTTGTTGAGATTATTCTAGGCAAATATTTTCATATCAGTTCAAACTTGGATTCATCCCAGCAAGATAAGCTTGTGAATTTTTTGCGAAACCATCTTAATTCCTTTGCATGGGGTTACAAAGATATGAAAGGCATCCCTCCTAAAACGTGTACTCATCATATTTATATCCAGGATGGAGCCGAAATTTCCGACAACCCCAAAGGTGCATGAACCTAGCTCTAAGAGATGTTGTAAAACAAGAATTGCAAAAAGTCTTGGATGTTGATTTTATCTATCCTATTTCCGACAGCCAGTGGGTCTCCCCGTTAGTGTTAGTCTCGAAAAAATATGGGAGATGGCGCATTTGCATCGATTATAGAGAACTAAAAAAAGCCACTCTTAAGGATTACTTCCCCCTTCCTTTCTGTTAGTGTTATTATTTGCATACTTCCACCAGGGATCAAATTTTTTTTGCATGTGCATCTTAGGTGTCCCATTCTGAATAAATTTTTCATCATTCCATTAGGTCATGATATAAAATTGTTCCACTGGTGGTTTTCCTGGTTAAATAAGCTTCCTTCTCCCTCAGAAGATCATATTGGTTCAATCATTCCCATGTCTCCTTGAGCATAATAACACCTATGGAAATGCTTTGTTTACTTGGAAGTATTTAAAGTCAAAGATCAAAGTCTCATTCAAAAGTCAGGTAAAAAAACAATCCCATTAGGTCATAGGGTAAAAATCATGAAAATTGGTCATTTCACCATCAAATTCATCTTTTGAAGGAGTAGTAATAGTCAAATGTATTCAACAATTTCAGGTTCTAAACTATCATTTCCAAGTAAGTGGCTATTTTTACCATATTTGTCTCTCAGTTGTGCTTGGAAAGATCATTTCCCTCTCTTAGGGTTTTGAGGGCATTTTTCTTGGTCTCATGACTTCCATGGTTAAATAATCAACAAGACTTGTATCTCAATGCTCTTACACTTTCCCCTATCATTATTATACCTTTTTAAACACCTCCCATCACTCCTATCCCTCAAAATCATCATTTTTCCACAAACTATAGCATATTGCTACAATTTGACACTTTTCGAGACTAGGCATGTGTTTTTACCTTTTGGACCCCTTCCCCTCACTCAATCCTTGAAATTCCACTTTCCCCTACTCTGTCACATCTATCCCTATCCCCCAAAATTTCCCTAAGAATTTAGACAACCCCTAACCCCTTCATTCCCCTCCCTCTACAAGGCAGTCCAAAAATCCCCTATTTTGCTTACACCAAACCCTAATTTCCTTTATTATCGAGATAGGGTTTGCTAGGAAAAATAGGCATATGAGTAGAGGAGCCATAAGGTAGTTCATATCAATAAGTATGAGGCCATTCCAACTGATAAGATCATGTCTCCATCATTTTTTAAGAAATCATTCCAAGAATCAAGCCATTTGCCACTCATAGGGCCAGTTTCGCTTCAAACTATGTTTCTGACCAAACATAGATGAATTTGGAAAAAGTGAGAGAGGTTTTTGTCCCTAATAGGTCAATAAAAAAAAAAATACTTCATATTGTACACATGTGTCATGGTTTTAGAGCAATGTCAAAAATATAGGTGCCACAGGAGAATTGCTGCACTTCTGGAGTGACCTTAGGAAAATCAAGTTTTCTCATAGCTAGAGTGTCCAAATGACTTTCTTGATGAGTCAAATGAAAAATAGGCAGAGATATATTTCCAATGAGATATCATGAGCTCAATTTGGAGTTGAGGAAGGCCTCCAAAACTTGCCTGCATCAACGATCTGCATTTCTGCACCTTCATTCAGTACTTTTTGACCAGTCTTGGTAAAATAAAGTTTTGAAAATTCAAATCAACTCAAAAAAGAAAAAAAAAAGTAGATTTGGAAATTAGACAAGATAATATTTCCAACGAGCTATCCTAAGCCCAATTTGGACACCGGGAAGGCCTCCAAATGTGGTTTGCAAAATGGTGCTGCCTTTGCACTGCACGTTTGAACCGGCACTACGTGCCTGCCCAGTGGCAATGCTCCCTTGCAAGGAGATCTCATTGCAAATTTCAAAGGCACTACGTGCTCAGACAGTGGTGCTATGCATTTGGAAAAGCATTGCATGCCCAGACAGTGGCGCTTCATGCCTGGACAGTGAAGAGTTGTGAGGGTTGTATCACTTCAAAACACTTCAAACCTCTTCCAAACTTCTCCTAATTCCTCCAAGGATGTTCTAAATAGTAAGTACACCATAATTTCCTTGTTTCTAAGTTATTTGATGGATCTTGAATGAATTGAAATGAAACCCTAATCTCAGTTTATGGTCATTGTTCATACACTTGGTTCATCTCCTAAAACATATATCAGTCAGAGGCAGGGTAATTTTCATTGACCTAGGGTTTTCATTAACCTAGTTTGATCATTCATTTCATTCCTCTCACTCATTCCCTTCACCTGTTCAAGCTAGCCATCTCATCCCCTTCCCCTTCATCTCATTCCATTTGTATCCTAGGGTTTCATAAGTCAGAGTTTAAAATGTCTAAAGAAGAAGATAATGGTGTTGGTGAGGCACAAATGCCAAGAAGACGTGATCACAAAGGAGGGAACATTAATAGTTTTGAACCCATAACCACAAGTGAAATCATGGCCTCTCCTCTCACTGTGTCTTGTTTCAAGCATGTGGGCTGTTTTGAGTTTTGTGAGTGAGTGCGGCAAATCCAAAATCACCCGGAGTTAACAAGACTGTTCATCACTAATTTACATGACAAATAGGTCACTCTTGCTGGAATCACCTTTGATATGTCCACCAATGCAATTGTAGCTGCTATAGGGATACCTAGTGTGGGAGAGAGGTGGATTAAATAGGAAAACATGGATATGAGCTATTATGAACCATATCTCAAACCTAGGTACAAGGATCATAGGAAGTCAAATTTCCCTTTCTCTCATATCCTTGACCGGTATGTTCCAATGATGAGGATAATCGTGAAATACTTCACTTGTAATGCATTTCACTAGAGTTAGAATGCTACATTTACCTTACTATATTTTCCGCAGCATTGACAAGATGGCCTATATTGTGCAAAAGAGGGATCAAAATAATCAAATGTAGAGTCTTTTTCATCGTTCACTCATCAAAATGGCGGTCATGCATTAGCTTCAACAGAAAAAAATTTCATGGGATGCATTCATTACAAATGAGGTTTTCACTACCCCACCTAGCCATCATGAGCAGGATATTCCTTCATCATCTCATCCTCCCATATCCACTTCTCCATCACATTCCATTTTTCATACATCACCACCAACTCACATCCATTCACTTCATGTTGATCCTACCTCATCACCTTTCTATAACCCTTCACCATCACATCATGATACCGGGGCATCAAGCAGTGAAAGGGACATTGAGGCAGCTTGCACTAAAATGAATGATATTGAGCCATTTCCCATGACATATCAGAGAGGCCACAGGCATGTGTTTTCTTCACATGGTGTGAAAGGGGCCATGCCTTCTTCATCAGCAAAACAGGTAGACAAGGGAGCCTATCATTGTTGAGCAGGAGGAAAAACATGAAACTGAGCAGGAGTTTCAGTTGATTGAGATTGATGAGGAGGATGAGGATAGAGCCACTAGTGCAGTGATCAGAGGCAAGGAGGCCAATATTGTGATATTCAAGCTAATCTTGATAGAGAACAGTACATGATTAACTTTCTTGAGCTAGAAAATCAACAACCGAAGACTAAGAAAACCATCAGTGAAGTCAAGACAATCAGAGCTCAAAGAGAGGCAGGAAAGGCCAAGGCCTTGTTAGAGGAGACCTTGGGAAGATTTGATGATAATGATGATGAAGAAGAATAGATTTCGAGACAGAGACTGAGGACAATTGGGCTAAAGAAGGCTTTAGCTCGGGAATGGTAGAAAGAGGCTGAATTGGCAGAGCAACTTACTCCAAGTGAGCTGCTTGCCATAGAGATTAGCAGAGACAGAGAGTCTTGGCTTGAGAGAGCCAATTTGCATCTGGAGGGTCTGCTAGAGAAGGCAAAGAAAGACATTGACATTCAAAAGAAGATGGCAAAACACTATGCCATGAGAAACAAGATTACAAGGGCCAAGCTCAAACGAGCCCATGCAAAAATTCGGGCTTTAACCGAGCCAAAGGAGAAGGAGAAGTTGAAAATTATTGCTGAGATGTCTCTACTTGCCTCCAAACCTTGATCAGCAAGCAAATTCACAATTTTGGCGCACCTTGTGCAAATTTTGATTTTTGGACAGTTTAGCACACAGAAAATTTGCTAAATGCGTAGCGCCACTGGAGTTGTGCTCTTTTTAGGGGCATCCAATTGAAGAATGTCCACCACCATCGTGTTCAGAGTGATGAGGACATAAACTCCAACAAGTTTCAGAAGTTTTGGAGGAGAACGGGTCCCTCAAATAGGCAAAAAACCACCAAAAAATCATGTTTCTGCCCTCTTTTTTACCCTGGTGCTACGCGTTTACCAGTCTTGGGAGAACAGGTTTTTGACAGGGCAGATGGACACCATTTTGGAAACTGGAGGAATATTTGGAAGATAGACTCAGAAATATTTCCAATGAGATATCATGGATCTCATTTGGACATCGGGAAGGCCTCCAAACATTAGCTGCAAGACAAGCCATTTTTTCAGTCATGGCGCTACGCATTTACCAAGGAATTGGCAATTTTCATTGTTTTCAACATTTTTGTCTTTTTGAATTTTTGGGAAAATGGGAAAATTACTGATGTAAATGGTCAAGATGGATGTAAATATCATGTTTTCAATTTTATCTAGGGTATATGCATCAGGTAAGTCTTCTAGGAGGTCAAATGAATCAATTTCCTCTCTTTTAGAGGCAAATTGTTGGGTTTTCCTAGTCTTTAGTTTTCTGTTTGGCAGTAGGTGAAACAACTCCTCCTCTCATGGATTCGACTCCCTGAGGCTAGGGAGAGTGATTTTGAGGTATATTTGACATATTTTCTCATTCACGGTAATGTTTGGACTCACTTGGAGCTTTGGCATCTAAAGAGACATTTTGTATATCAGTTTGGCTTGGACATTAATAGAAATTTGCAGCTATTTTCTTGGGATCCATGTGGTATGATTTTTAGACATAGTTTCCTCTATGTTATAAATTTTTTTGAATGTATTTTTAATTCATAAACCATTTCATGTCTATAATATACTAGATTTCAAGTTTGAAAGGCAAAATCCATATTCATTTCTGCTCTGTTTTGGGAAATTTAGTATAATGTGTTCATTCTCCTCAGTTTAGGGAAAATACATACCAGATGCTTTCCCTAGCTCCTCACTAGTATATTCATCTCATTTAATTCAATTTGAGTGTTTAAACCTTCTACCTACCTTTCCCCTTGGAACCCCTGCAAATTTTGACCTAATTTCCTTGCCCTAGCTGTTTGGCTCCTACTGATCCAGCAAAACCTATACAATAAAAATCAAAACCCTGAGCTACTATACCTAGCCTAAAATATTTCCTCAGTCATATAGACTGTGTTCTATATGGAGAGAGCCCTCTCCTGGCCTAGCTAATTAGCTAAGCATGGTTTGAGGTTACCTCGGTATTTTCTCTCTTAGCCTTGAGGTTCAATCTGAGTGATAACACTTTCATCGATCAGGTGCTTGATACCCTTGGTGGTAAGAAGTACTTATGTTTTATAGATGTCTTTAGTGGTTATAACCAGATATAGATTGCACCCGAGGATCAAGAGAAAACCACTTTTACATTTCCATGGGGTACATTTGCATACCAAGTGCTTCCCTTTGGGCTATGTAATTCCCTGGCTACCTTTGAAAGGACAGTCTTGGCCATTTTTTCTGACCTTGAGTGTGTATAAATCTATATGGATGACTTCTCTGTGTTTGGTGATTCATTTCAGGGTGGCCTCAAAAATCTATAAAAGGTGCTTATTTGTTTCCAAGAAGCTCATCTTTCTTTGAGAAATAAAAAGTGCAGATTAATGTGCAAAGCAGGTGTAGTTCTTAGCCACCTCATCTCTGACAAAGGTATCCAGGTTGACCCCACAAAGATAGAAATTATTTTGAGTCTTCCATCACCCAAAACTCAAAGGGAAATGAGAGGTTTCCTAGGACATGTGGGCTACTATAGGAGATTCATTGAGAACTTCTCTAGGATATCTACCCCCCTTTTCCGACTTTTAGCTAAGGATAGTGAGTTTTCTTGGTCCATAGCTTGCCAACAGTCATTCGAGACATTGAAGGAAAAACTAGTACATGCACGAGTTTTAAGAGGACCAAACTGGTCCCTGCCATTTCACATTTCCTCTAATGCCTCAGATACTGCCATTAGTGCAGTTCTAGGATAGGAAGAAGACAAACAATCCTATGCTATCTACTTCATTAGTAAAAACTTGTCACCCGTTGAATTAAACTACACAGTTACTGAGAAAGATTTTTTAGCTATAATTTTTGCTATTAATAAATTCAGACACTACATTGTAGGGTATGAAGTCTTTGTATATACTAATCATTCCGCAATAAAATATTTGATGAATAAACCATTAAATAGCAGTAGAGTGACTAGGTGGTTATTATTTTTATAGGAATTTAATATTACTGTTGTTGATAGAGCAGGAAAATATAATGTAGTAGCAGACTATATTTCAAGCGTAAATAATCTTGGTGAAGTAATTTATGTTGATGATGATTTTTCCCAATGAACATCTTTTTCCTGTGTCAATGGAATCTCCATGGTTCGCAAACATAGCTAACTATTTAGTCACCAGAAAGACACCACCTCACTTATCTGCTCCTGAAGAGCTGAATATTATACAGAAAAGTGATGCATACTCCTGGGTTCAAGGAGACATCTTTTACACTGGGCCAGACCTCATTATCCAAAGGTGTGTAAGAGAGGAAGAAGTGTTTGAAATCTTAAAATATTCTCATGACGAACCTTGCAGAGGTCACTTCGCTGATAAGCGGACTGCATATAAAATTTTATGAGCTGGCTATTTTTGGCCCTCCTTATTTAAGGATGCCAAACAATATTTCAAGTGATGTGATAACTGTGAGCGAGTGGGCCAACCTAATCAAACCAATGAAATGCCTTTATTTCCTCAAGTTATGATTGAGTTCTTTAAAAAATGGGCTATTGATTTCGTAGGACCAATAAATCCGACATCATAAAATAAAAAGCATATTTTGGTTTGTACATATTTCACGACAAAATGGGTAGAGGCTAAAGCTGTTTCTTTTGCTACTGAAAGAGTTGTTGTTGATTTTATTTTTACTGAAATATTTACTAGATTTGGTGTGCCTAGAGAGATTGTTTCTAACTATGGTTTGCAGTTCATTTCTAATTTGGTATAGGGTGTGATGGAGTAGTACAAAATTTGGCACAGGAAATCCACACCGTATCTCCCGCAAACAAATGGTCAGGTGGAGTCCACAAACAAGGTAATTGAGTCCATCCTCACGAAGATAGTGAACATGCATAGAAAGGACTGGGATAACAGATTACCAGAAGCCTTGTGGGCATACTGAACCACTTGGAGGAACATCATGGGACATACACCATATGATATGGTATATGGGAAATGAGTCCTTTTGTCGATAGAGTTCCATATCAAGACCTTCAGGATTGTAGTCTAGTTGGGACTAAACCTCTCTAAAGCACAACAACAGTGTCTTCTAAAATTGAATGAGTTAGATGAATTTCGAAGAGATGTTGTGTAGCAGAACATATTGGTTCAACAACAACGCAAAAAGTGGCATGACAAGTCCATCTGAAAGAAGCAGTTCCAACCAGGTGATTGGGTACTCCTTTACGATTCTATATTTAAATACTTTAAAGGGAAATTCCATACACACTGGATGGGACCTTATAAGGTGGTCAAAGTGTTATAAAATGGAGCAGTAGAAATCAAAACTATTGATAGACAAAATTCAATGTTGTTGGTGAATGGGCATATATTAAAGGTATATTTTCAGCCCCTCACTAAAGGGAATTTTATGCAGCAAGTCCAAAAGCAATCTAAGAAGGAGATGGTAGGTGGAAATGGCAACCTAATGAAAATCTGATTCTTTCTTTTCCAATTTTTTTTTAATAAAAAGAAAAATAAAATGACAAAAAAATAAAATAAATAAATAAATATATATATATCTATATATATATATATATATATATATATATATATATATATATATATATATATATATATATATATATATATATATATATATATATTTTTTTTTTTTCCTGTAATTGTGAAAATTAGTTGACTGACATGATTGTAGAAGTATCAACCTGAAAACCAGCATGCTGGCAAGGAGATCAAAATTTCAATAAAAAGGGAATGTTGTTTGATTTTTAGATGTGTTGGATGTCACCAAGAAGAATCAGGTTCAAATGGTAACCAAGACCTTACCCAAGTTTGGGGCAGCTAACATGGAAATTTTTATCCAAACAATGCTCAATTCCTGCTACATTTAATTTTTCTGGCACCAGTGCAGGCATATTTCAAAGGTAAATTCTGCCCTTCTTCTATTTCTTGTTTCGTAATTTCCTACTATTTTATTCTTCTAAATCCTGCAATGAATTACCCTCTTTTTTCTTCTAAGGAAACTATCCCTATTTGATTTCGTATTGCCCTCTTTTTCCCCTGAATTTTTCCCCCAAATTCCCTTTTTCATTTATCCCTCTTGGTGGTTTCATTCTTAGAATCCCTGTCATGATATTCCTTCCCATTCTGAAAATTACCCTTTACCACTTGTTTTTTTTCCCTCATGGATCAATTACAGGATCTGATATGAATTTGTAATTCATATCGGAAGGCATACTTGACACCAAAGAATGGTGAATAAAACTTCCTTGTATAATCAGGCACATCTTTTTTCTAGCCGATGAATTGTACTCTATCATAATTTTTTCTTTGTCCCTTTCTTTCTTCGATTTTACAAAGATCCCTGGTGCAGGCACGTCTCATTGCAGGAACATTACAGTGCAATCAGACTCAGTGCAAGCACGTTTCAGTGCAGGCACATTGCGGTGCAGGCATAATCAGTGCAAGCAAGTTCAGTGCAAGCACGATCAGTGCAGGCATGTTCCCGATGGTGAAAACACATGCAAGAATGATTAATTTGATGCAGAATGTCTGATGCAAAAATGTGCATTAGAAAGTTTATCTCTTAATATTTTTGCAGACAAAAGACTTCCTCATCAATGAACCATAGCATCTAATTATTTCAATTATGGTTAAGAATTTGCTTTTTCATTTACGAATGTAGGAAGAAATTGTTTTAAGTACAAGGTATTTTAGGTCATGAAGTCTTATCTTTTTAATGGGTACTGAATTACGCCTTATGTGAAATTATGAAATAAATGCGAGATAGTACGAACCCATCCAAACCTAACACTTACCTCTTTTTAAAAATATCTTGCATCACTTATCGATAATTTCCTTACCTCAAAGCTCAGCCATGCATGCACGTTACCTCCACCTCTTCCAATCATCATCGCGTACTTGTACTAGACCGGTTCATGTGTACACCAGTCCCAAAGGAATGATGATGAAGCACGATTGGAAGGAAGAGGCTAAGAATGCAGTGGTATAATGGCTCCATCATCATAAAATCCCTGACAGCCCTTGAGCTTCTCTGTGTGATTTTTTTCTTCATAGAAAATTGGGGAAAATTTAGAAAAGAGATGGTGCCTATGAGAAGTGAATCGTATTCTATGAAGGAGATTGAGCAAACAACTGAGTATTGGAATAGTCTTGCACTATTGCAAGAATCGAGATTTCTCCCATTTTTGCAAAAATTCGATGGATTCGATACAACGATGGCATTATAATTTCCAAATTCGTTTGAGGGAGGCCGAGCCAAGGTCGGCTCACTATAGTTTGAGGTCACAGAGGAATCCATAGCTCAGGCTACAGGCCTATTGACCATGGGAGAACAATGGTTCAAAAAAGAGAAAAAAGAGAAGAAAAGGTGGCACAGTTTTGTGATTGACCAGAAGTTGATAGTTGATTCGAAGAAGGGGCTTCCACGCAATGCCATACTTGGGAATGACGAGACCTCCTATACATACTCCACAAATTTCTCACCTGCGAGGGATGTTACTCGTTAATGTTCCTCTACCATATCCGCTTGTTGCTTCACTTTGAGTTAGGGAACACATTAATTTTCCCTACTTCCTACTCAGAAGTTTGGAAAAGATGGCAAATGGTGTTCAAAAGGGAAGGCGAGTCAGGTCGCATGCAAACTGTACCATCATGGGCTGATTGCAATTCTGGTTAGGAAAGAGCTTGGGGACAAAGGAATGCCCTAGAAGGTATTTTTGAAGGAACTCCAGGGACATAGTACGGGAAAATCACCTGAAAAGAAGAATGCGAGCAAGAAAAGAACATCAGAAGCTCTAACATCGCACCCTACCAAGAAAACACCAGTGCAAGCAAAGGAGCGCCTTGTCAAATTCACTCCATCCACAGTAGGAAGAATGACCCAGAACTTGACGAAGAGAGGGATTGCCTCTTAGAGGACAAGTTACAATCAGTTGAGCTCGCCTATTTTTTTGGAGAGTCACCACCGGTTTCACCCAGAGCTCATAATCTCTCGGTTCTTGCAGAGGCAACAACCCATACTGAGGGCAATGAGGATCATGAAGAGAAGGAGGATGGCATACCCTTTTCGACGCTCCTCCATACATCAAATAAAAGGAAAGTGACATCGAGTGCAAGCAAGGAACCAACAGAGGGTCAAGATGACGAGGCACAACATGTAGAGACCTCGATAATTTTGAGGAACAGGGTATTGAAACCCCTGATGAAATAAGTGAACAGGGCCCAACCAACCCAGCTCATTTGCCCTCTCGTGCTTTCATCCAATTAAAGGTGTGCGTGCTGATTTTATTTATGAAAAGTATGGATTGAATTTGTAGTTCATTTCTTTATAAGAAATCCGATTTCATTTCATTAATGGTCAAGTGTGACAGATCCGTGGTTTGTTTAATTACAGTTCGATTTATTTTCAGTCATTTTCTTTTCCAGGAATTGTAATTGATTTATGCCTGGAGTAGTCCAAGCACATTCCTGCACTAGTACGATTATAATTTTTGCAACTTAGTCTTTCGGTTCATCACAACAATATTGTTTCATTTCCTTTCCTTTGCAATAATTTTATTTATTTCCATAAGTGAATGTTCATTAGTAATTTTAAGTTTTTTCAATATTAAGAGTTAAATCTTAGGAATTAAAAGATATCTGGTTAAATGATGAACAATGTTGTTACGTTACATAGATATGTTCCTGCACTTCATATTTCTAAAAGGAAAGAATTAAAACATAAATTTGAACAATTAAAAGGAACCTTTCTGAGCCTACAAATATTAGAGGCAGATCTGGTTTATGTAAGTAACTATTGCATGGATAAAATCCTGTTTTCATGCTTGAGTTCTTTCTTTCATTACATTGAATAAAGTGTGCTTTAAATTTTGGAGTTTTGTTTTATTTCAAAGTTATTTTTACTGCAAGATTCAGTTTGGTTGAATCATTCTTCTTCGTGTGCAAGTTATTTCAAAATTCTGATTCTCTATTTGCAAATTTCTTTCATAGATTAACATGCTCTTTCTTTTCTCGAATGTCATCAGAAACTTGGTGCAAGAATCTCTGTTCCAGTATAGGAACCAATATCCTATTACAGGAACAGAGTGCTCGAAGCCAGAAGCTTCGAGCCCCCTGCACAAAGACATAAATCTCCAATGCAGGTAAAAATATACTTATCGCACCTAAGTACTGTACCTGTACTAGTGCAAGCAGATTTCATGAATACATGAATAACAACTTGGTGCAGGAAGGAAAGTCCTTAAGAAGGCAGATCTTTCCAAGGGCCCACTTATGAACCTGCCAATACCCATACTAGAGATAAACATAGAATTTCATTTCAACAATAAATTTTGTTTACAACAAGTGTGAAAGTTCCTTTATTTGATTTATTTGCTAAGCACTTTATTTCATTTTCTGACACTAGAAATTCTTTGGCGTAAATTGTTGTGTGATCTTTCTTTTCAATTTTGTAAGATCTTGATTTGAGAAGCAGGAATAGATAGGGAAAGTTCATACCACTTATGGCATTTCCTATTCTTCGTCTCTAAGTTTACAAACCCGAGGTTGACAATTAAGTGTTGAAAGGAGTTTTCTTAACTACGATTCCCGCACCCAACAACAAGATCATGAAGGTACAACTCACACAAAAAATGTTGTTCAAACAAATTAGCACTTTGAAATTTTTATAAGAAGTCAGGTATCTCCCTTGTCTTATATGTTTGCTTTTCCTTCAAGGTTGTTAATTGTAAGAGATAATGTTTTTCTTTCAAATATAAAGGATAAGAAGGATAAGGAAGCCTAATGCACAATAAGCCATTGATGGTCTCATAAATGAGTTCCTTTTCTTGTTGTAAAAACTTAACCTCTCCTTGCAGTTCCTTCACCTATTTCATTGGTTGATTCCTCTCATTATGAATTTTCACAAATTCTGCAATTCTTAATTTTTCATCCCACCCCTTCTTAAGCTTATTAACCATTTCCTCGTGCTACTTTAGGAATACGACTTCATCTTTGGGGAAGAGCACTAATTTCTGCGACTACTGTAGTACCCTCATCAAATATTCAAATTTAGCGTGAATTGTTTCATATGTTTTTTCTACATCCTTCTTATGATTCCTTTTCTCCTCATGTTTCTCTATCTCAACTACTGGTTATTGTGTAACAACAACATCATCAATAGGTTCTTGTGGATTATCAGACTGTTTTTCTTCTTCCTTCTCTACTTCGACTGATGGTTCTTGTGTAATAACATCATAATTAACAGGTTCTTGTGGAATAGTAGTTCAAAATTATTTTTCCTGTTCCTCCACTTGTACTCTAATTGAAACTATAAGAGTATCCATGATTTAGCCTCAAGGATTTGTTGGCAATCCTTACAAATTTTTTATAAGATAGAAGATGATGTCATTTCTATAGCCTCTACCAAAATATCCAATCCAGTTTCATTCTTAAAATTAATTTATTCTTTAACCAAGGCAAGTTGTTTCTTTAACTCCTCATTTTCCTTTCTCAGAGTTTCAATTTGAATGAGAGGGTTAATTTTCGTTTTGCCTGGTGAAGTGACATCCTCTTGTTATTTTGTCTGCTCTTCTGTTACTGGTCCTTATGTGTCTTTAGTTCTTGTTTAGGCTCTGTTATAACATCCAGTATTTGAAATGTAGAGGGTCCTTCTTTTGCATACTTCTCCTTCTTTTCTTTGTCCTAGTTCTCCTCAAACCCATCAGGTCTGGTTGTATCAACACATTCCCTGTCATCTATAGCAGTAGGCTTTTGAGGCTCTTCTGGTATAAAAAGTACTCACCCCCTTTTCCTAAGGGTTCTTCCACCAATTGGAATTTTTAATTTCCTTTTTTGCACTATTAAATTTATTTATACTTCCCTAGTCCCTTCAGGGGTATTCATTTCCTTAGCTCCAGTTTCAGGCACAACTATTGTTCGAGCAATTTATTTCTCCAGCACTTCCTCTACAATTGGGCACCCACATCGTATTTTCTTTGATGAGTCATTAGACACCACCAAATTTTATTCTATCTGTATCTCCTTTCCTCTTAAGGATGAACTAGGGGTCGGTCTAATGGAACTCCACCTCTTTGGGTTTCGTCGACCAATCATAGGAGGTGTATCAACCCTACTATGATTAGAGCCTATAGTTGTATTTCTCTTGGAATATGTAGCAGTTTCAACAACATGTGTTGTTTCAATGTTGGGTGCTACTTCAGTACTTGGTTTTGTTTCAACACTTGGGGTTACTTCAGCACTGGGTGTTGCTTAAAGACTCTCTTCATGCTCCGTATTTGCACCAACATAGGGTATCACTATCAAAGCTTTCCACGAGATCCCTTGTCTCTGTAATGAATGCATGATGATCAATTTAATGAGTTCATGGTTAGTGACATAAGTTTCTATATGTTTTTCCCCTTTCACAGTTTCTGCCATGTGCTATAGTGACTTTAGCAAGTATTATGGTAAATCAATAAATTTCCCTGTCCTCGAGTGTGCCAGTAATTGAAAGTGATAATTGAAAATAATCCCAAAATTATCCTCACAGGTAATGAATTTTTTGATGAAGAGGGCTATGTCTTCCTAAGGGTGAGGAAGATATGCTTTATCAAAACTCCTGTGCTTGGGCGTCAATTCTTCTCTCTCCTATAAGAATATGGCCTTGGCTTCAGGATCGACCACTTTCCTTGAGAACCATTGTTCTCGTGTCCTAGCCAACCCTGTCACTTTTGTTATAAATTATTTGTAACAACAATTATGAGCCCCCTGACTATAGAGTGTTGTTCAACTAATGCGTGGGAAAATTATAAAGCGATCAACCCTGTAATTTTTCAAAATAACTCAGCCATCCAGCCCTTCAAAAAATATCCAATGTTTCCATATGTTGTAACAACACATTAACAAAGTCAGGTTTGTGTCTGACTATAGCTCCACCCATAAATTCTCACAAGCACACTACTCAACAATGCTAGGAACTTGTTACAGAGCTAGTTCAACGCACATAGATGCTTGTTTAGGGGGGAATTTTAAGGTGTTGGAATTACGGGCAATTACTCCTCATTTTTTTTTGTCTGTCAAGTTGTCTGTGATTCTCCAGTAGGCTTTACCTATGGCTTGAGTACTCGTGACCCAGGGGCATCTAATCTGTCAACGTCACCCAAGGATTGCACCCGGCCTGGGCTGCACCAACCCTTTTACTGACTGGAGTTTATAACATGTCTCCACTCCCTAGCATAGGGAAAAACCACCCCCCGATGAGGTTTGTTCCTAGGTCACCTTGTTGACGAGGACCATCCTCAACTGGTTGTGCTAGCGGGATTTGACCGTGGTCACTCCTCCTTATTACCAATTCATAACTTTTAAATCAAAAGGAGTTTCTGAACGATTGCACTGATCTCCAAATGTAACAACATGAATAATAAATAAATAAAAAGTAATAATGATGAAGGAATATTGGTACTAACAATGATGGTTACATTAGTTTAATTGTAAAAAGTAATGGTTTCAGAACACTCTAATCATGTAGTATTATGATAGGGCGAGGTCTGTATTAACTGAACGAATAATTGGATTTCCTATATCTATTCTGATTAGGAAAGGAAATACGTGCTTAAGTAATTGTATGTGTAACAACAACAACTCCTAGAAACCTAATTAATCCAAATCAGTAAAGGAACTAAACTGTAATTCTATAATAACACATTTCGACATACCATCCGAACCTGAAACAACCCAACGATTAACCATTAAAATACCTAACCCATAAGCACCAAATCCCTTAGATATTGAATCTTAATCCCTTAAAACCTAACCCCTATTCCCTTAACCCTTAATCACTATACCCCAAATCCCTAAATCCTATAATCCTCAAATCCCCTATCCACTTAACCCCAAACACCTAAATTAATTAACTATTTAGGCACATATGGTGCTAAATCCGGGGCTAAAAATGGAGCCAACCAAGGAGGTTTAGGTGCAAAAAAAGAAACTACACCTGTCACTATCACTAGCGCTTTTTCTAGGGAAATTAATGGCACTATTTCCGGTGCTATTTACAATGATATTTTTCGACACAATTTCCAATGATATTTCTGGCTCTATTTCCGATGCTATTTCCAACACTATTTATGAATCTACTTATGGTGCTATTTCCTATGCTATTATTTCCTAATTTAGCGCCTAAAATTTTTGGATGGAAAAAAAAAATGCCAAAAATAGCGGCATCCTGATAAATAGCACCGAATTTTTCAAAAATTTGGAGAAAATACACTAAAACAGACCTTGGAAGTAAAAATGGGAGCTAATCGCAGGGATTTGTTGTGGTGTAGTCTTGCATATCCCACTGGTCTTAACCTATCCAATACTTCAAAAGGTGCATAACATCTTAGGGCTAGATTAAGACAACTTACAAAATTTCAAGAGCTCTATTTCATCTTCATATTAATAAATATGTGGCCCATAACATTGAATTCTTTCTAGATTTTGTTATATAACATGTCTTATCTTCCTGTTGGTATCCCGTGTTTTGACAGTTTGGAAAATCAAAAGACAAGGCAACATCAGAACCAATCTTTAGAGTTCCAGGATCTAGTCCTCCTGTTCTCAGAGAGGGATCTCTCAAATATTTGTTTGCAAAGGTTTATCTTGTTTGCTTTGGTTATGGGTTTTAGACTAGTTATTACGTGCGAATGTTTGTTTGGTTGGGTTGAGTTGATACAACAGAATATGAAAGGTCTAGGAAAGATAGACAGAAAGAGGAAATATCCGGTTCATTGGGCAATGGAGTCCAAATAAGGTCATAACAAACTCTTCAAGGGATATGGGATATCAAAGGGAAAATCTAACTTGGCCACAAGATCCTTTGTTTTGGAATGAGATGGACATTAATGATTTGGAAAAAAAAATTTAATTCTCAACAAAGGGAACTTGAGAAACATTAACTTATCAATAAAGAGATATTTGATAGACAGGGCTAACCATGAATTCTACAAACATTCTTTAAGCAAATAATGATTTCAAGACAACTTTTAAAATGAAATCTAAGATTCGGGGAACACCCTATTTCCTCAAAGATTTTATTTTAAAGGATTTAGAAAACATAAAAGATTCACTGATAATTGCATTCATAGAAGAGGGAACACCTAAATAACATCTGTGTTTACAACTATAAAGACCTTCAAAACAACTGTTTAAGCAGGGGCAAATGGTAAGATCAAAACCGACCTCTTTGGTTAACTTAAGACAATGGTACTTCGAAGGGAGATTTCAATAACGGCTTTCAAGTGATGGCAGACAAGCAGGGAGAACCATAACATGCTGAAACCAACTATTTAAGCTATCAAGGAAATAAACGAGCATGAAGACTAAAGAGAAGGTTTAAAGCCTCTAAAATACTTCAGCAGAAGAAAACATCAAACAGTGAAGGGTGAACAGGTCTAAGGTGCTTCCGGGAGTCATTTCTTAGCCTAAAACTTTCATCCTACTGTAGTAAGAAATTATGGAACATAATGGAAACAAGGGAAAAAACATTTAACAGTTCAGAGCACTTCACCAACAGCCAAGCTCATGGATCCAACGATAGAGCCTTCTCAGGAACAGACATGCAACGACATCATCAAGACATCCAAGACTCCAAATTATTTTCAACTTCAACAGACTTGTATATTTATTTCAGAGAGTTTCAATATTACAACTTGTGATCAAACAGCAACCAACCTTCTCATCTTATGCAGAAGTACTTATAGGAAGATGAGGAGGTGAGAACTAACAAAAATATCTCGTGAACCATTAATACAGATTAAATGACTTCTCGGCCTTTTGAGGGGTTCGATGGAGAAGTGTACAGGTGGATCACTGCATTAATGTTTTACAATTAATATCAAAGCTCGGTGTGAGCTTTATTTGACTTTGAGGCTCTATGTTCTGTCCGGAGCAACTCTGCAACTATTTTCTATTACACTCCTTTGGCAGAATTAACTTATTGGTAGCGCTGGAGGCAGATATTCCCTGAATCAATAACTTCAGCCTCTGTTTGAAAGGTTTGAGGCAACAGGTGGCTCTTTGTAGTAGCTGAGGAATCAATTTGCCTCAGTTGAAGCGGTGGAAACCTTTCTGTCATCAAAACATTTATGATTTTCTTTTAAACTGTGTTTTAGATTGGGGATTAGGGTTTTGATGACGGTCTTAGACGTAATCCCTAAAAAACCGTCTTCAATCTTTATCTGTTGTGCTCTGTCTTCAAACTAATACTCTTTAACTTTTTTTGAATTAAAACAGTGTCTTGTTGATGTGCAGGCCGCACTGGGCTTTTAAAGGCATCAATGTCCATGAAGCATTTGAGAAAACAATGAAACGAAAACCCGCAGATGGTTCTCTTTAACAACTCGAAGGAGCAGGAAACGTCTTTCCCAAGCCTCGGCTTTCTTTCATTAAACAATGGAAAACCATTAGAACGTCTGCAAAACACAAAAATAGTTAAGAAATCCTGCGGAAATAGGTTAAACTGCTTCAGATGGCAGGGGAGGAGCGAAGCCGTCGGATGAAGGCAACCAACGGTGGAGATCTGCATAGAAAGGCGAAAAGGATAGCGGGAGAAGAATAAGGAGGAGCAGTTTTGGACCATCCGATCTGGACACGTGGACGGTCCGGATCTAATCGGAGGATCTCAATCGGGGAGGTCACAAAACAACATGCGATTGAAACTTTGCGATTGAGCCCCTTGCGATTGAGCGCTGGTCATTGATCTGAGGACCAGATCGACGGCAGGGAATGAATCGGAGGGATTGGCAAGGGTGTGCGATGGCCGTCGGATTGCGAAACAGATGGACGGCTGCGATGGAATCGGAGGATCGCAATCGGGAGTGAGACGAGAAGGCTTGTGATTGCGATCGGAGGACAATTGCGATTGAGCGCAGGCCGTTGATCTGAGAACAAGATCGACGGTCGGGATTTAATCGGGGGTCGGCAATCGGAGGTCGCAGAGATGGGCATGCGATTGCGCAATGAGAAAAGTTGCGATGCGATTGTGCGCGGACCGTTGGATCGAAGAACTAGATCAACGGTCAGGATTGCTTTGACCTAAGTACCGGCGAAAAAACCTTTAAACATATGAAAACCAAAGTTTTGCAATAGTCATAAGTTATAATGGATCAGGCAGAAAATATATATATAAGTAAAGAAAAAGGCGCCCGATTGCGGGGCCGGTGGTTTTATGGAATGCAATATGCCCGGGAGTATAGAAACAAGGGCCAATCGCAATCGGGCCATTGAGCCTGGTCTTTCCGATCAACCCATTTGTATTGTTTCCGATTGCGATTGCGCAATCGGCTCTTTTCAATCAACCCATTTATATTCAGCACGTGGTTTTAAGTTTTTAACTTAGAACTTTCGGAAAGTGGGTTTTTTGGGTTTTACAAAGGAAAATGAGTTTTGTAAAGGTTCAAAGTCATGCACCCGTTGGATATTTGCGATTAGCGCTGAAAGTCTTGGCGTTTGGTTTTAACACATGGGCATGTGAGGGGAAGTGGTTTAGGACTTAGCCCAAGGGGCTTAGGTCCATAGCAATGAAACTCTGTTTTTTATGAAAAATTTCAAGGTTTTAATGGATTTGGGGGTTCCGAAATAGTTAAAAAAGTGAGTTTTTAACTATGAAAGGGGAAAATTTCATAAATGGAAAGAAGAGGACTTATGAAGACAAGGTAGTTTTGATGGAGAAAAAGGGGAGCAGATGAAGGGTTTTGAGAAGAGGAGAAATGGCAATCTTTCAGCAGTCTTTCAGTTGGAGTCAGCAGAAATTCCTGAGTATAAAAAATGGGACAGCAAATGAGGATTTTGGACAGAGGCATGAGGCCTTAAAGAGACTTCAAGAGCCAACAATTTTTTAGTGATAAAATTTGTTCCTTGGAGGCTCAAAAAAGATCTTAGCCACCTTTTGGTATAACAAAATATTATAGGTGGCTAACACTTCCTATCTCGCATTACTTTTAATTTTTGCTTGCTTTAGCAACCAAATATTCTATTTCCTTGAGTAATTATTTTTGAAGTGGCACACAACCTTTCCATTTGGACAATTTCTTCATCACCCTATGAGGCATTTGTTTAATTACACGATTTATTGATTGTGTTTGCCTGTTAAACTTTGGTCAATAAGTTATACTAAAATTAGTTGGTTTCCCTGTTCTCGAATCATGCATGGATTAAACATAAGACTTCTTTAGGGCCTTACGTGTAAATTAAACTAGATCAATATAGGAATCACTTGTCAATTTATCTACCTCCACCATGTTGGAATCATCTTGCTTACTATTCTTGATAATACAATAATAACATCCATTGTCACTTACTGCTATTTCCTTTCTAATATTGGTAGACGTTGTAATGAAATAATTGTGTGTTGTTCTTTGGCTTTGACTTGGTAGCATTCTACACATTTAGCAATGTTTTTTCCTCGAGAAAAAAGCGTAATTTTATTCAGCAGATGTGTACAAAATTACATTAAAAAACACACAGATGTGTGTTCAGGAAAACCAAACCACGAAGGTTGATTGCAAGAGACAGTATCTGAAAACAAGCAAAGCCTTTGCAATTCGGACTTTTACAAGCTGTTCCAAAACGTTCAAAAAAACAAGTCTGTCAGTAAATCCCTTATGAGAAAAGACATGTCACACCAGAACAGAAATGCTGCACTTCCACAGCACAGACCAATGCCACTGCCCACAAAGAAGCATCCACTCATAACTAACACAGTCACCTGAAAAGACCTTCACCCGATCCATAGCAAATGCGGCCACCGAAGAAGAATCCATAGTCGATATGTAACACCGCCATAGAGGAACCAGAAGCGCTGTAAATAATTAAAAAAAAAAACAGTTGCTCAACCCGCTTATGTAGCCCAGCACTGAGAAAGAAAACGTTAAGGAAAACAGAGATGTAAACAGCCATCTTCAACTAAAAACCAGTGAATGCTATCATCCGGAAAGACAAACCATAACCAAGCAATACCAGCCAGATTAAAACATATCGTCCCTCAATATGCACACTAAAGTATCATCCTGTAGAAGAAAAGGACCTGACCTCCAAAACGAACAGAAAGGAAACAAACTCTGTAACCACGAGCAGGTGTGAATCAAGCAAATCTTCAGAAAGGCAGAATGGAAATGAAACGGCCATGAAACAGCAAGACCATATATCTGCCCAATCGCAATTGTGAAAAAGGCTTCGAAGGTTTCTCAAACTTTTTAAGAGAAACAGAGCATCAAAACTAAGGATTGAAAGGCTGAGAGAAAAGAAATCAAGGCTGCCAAGGAGGATCCCCTCATTCAAATAAGGAATGGTGTAAGTAATCAGAGGTATCGCCACCAACATGTTCTCTTATCTGCCATAGGCCCCCAACCTGCTGGATCCCCCTCTTAGAAGCTCGATCTGCCAATTCATTGTTTTCACGGTAAATGTGTTGACAGGAAAAAGAATCAAAAGAGGAAAGGATCTCCCTAATAGATCGAAGCAAATGCTGTAAGTGGTGCACTCTGCATTGCTGATATCCTTTTAACCAGTTAACCACATTCAAGGAGTCACCATAAAAGTTTAACCTTCTGCAACCTTTCTCCACAGCAAACAACAGAAGGATCTTAAGGCTCAACAGTTCAGCCTTGTTATTCGATCCATCCCCAAGCCCAACTGAGATTTCATACCAATGAGCATTAGAGAAAAACAACAGAGCCCCCCCCCCACAAACATTTTGTTGCATCGCCCCATCAAAGAAACCCCAAGGATTTCTTCTATCGATGTCCAACATCAGAACCTCCCTCTGGTTGGCGACACGGACATGAATAGGAAGAGCAGAGTGCAGACCAACAGTCATGGCACCGATGACCACAGGTGTACTGACCACCCCATCAAAGAGTAAGCGGTTCCGGGCCAACCAAACACCCCAGATCACAAGAAGGGGCAGAGCTTTTAAATTCTGTTCTGAATGAGATGCCCACCAAACATCCCATGCCTGAGACACGAATAATCCCTCCCAACGACAATGGAGACCCAAAATCCTGGAGCATTCCATCCACACCCCTCTAATGAAGGGACAGCTAAGGAAAAGATGATTGACTGACTCACCATCAGCATTACACAAACAGCACCAGCCTGGACCCTGAAAACTTCTATGTTGCAGCACGTCCCAAGTGGGAACTTTGTTTTCAAGGACACACCACATAAATATGCGGGTCTTAGGAGGGAAATGTAGTTTCCAAAGTTTCTTCCACCACCACCGCTCCGCCTCCAAGACAGCCCCAGCACTAATTTTTTTATAACCAGCCCGAGGAGAATAGATCCCGGACGGATCATAATCCCAAACAATCAAATCCTCCCGCTCCTGGAGCAGAATATGAGCCTGCTTTAACGCATTGATGTAGTCAGCCAGAGCCCTCTCATCATCAATCTCCAGACCCAAAGAAGAGGCCAAAACCCAGGAGTGTATGCCCAATCTTCTCCGAACAGGATCAACAAGTTGAGCCAAAAAAGTAATCCCCCTCAGCCTTAAGGCCCCAACCGTTCGCCCAGGAAGAAGATGCTGAAGTTCACTTCCCATCCAAGGATCCTCACCAATCCGGAGCTTCCTGCCACTACCCACATCCCAAGCCAAACTAGATTCCAAAATGTGAAAGGAATTAACGAGAGCCTTCCAAATCACAGAACCACCCGCAGATGTTTTGCTTGGATTCCTAATCCAATCAACAATAGACATAGGGGCAATATATTTATGAAAAAGAACCTGGGTCCAAAGGTTGTCAACATTAATAAGCCTCCAACCACCCTTAGCAGCAAGAGCCTGAGCAAAGAGAAAAATGTTTTTCAGTCCCCAACCACCCAAACCTTTAGGGACAGCAATTTTCTCCCACCGAACCCACGGTGTCACCAAAGTATCCTGCTTCCCGCTCCAAAGGAACCGAAAGCAAATCCTCCTGGCTGCCTCCAAAATACCTTTCGGGATCCATGAGAGGGACAACCAATACACCGGGACTGCCTCTAAAACAGACTTAACAAGTGTTAAGCGCCCAGCTCTAGACAGCCATTTATGACACCACACCCTTAACCTCTTATCCAGCTTTTCCAACAACCAACTCCAATCCTGTTTCCTATAATCATTTGGTTTAAGGTGGAACCCCAGGTAGGTCAGCCCATCAATCAAGCCAACAGAATTATAAGGGAATAATCTTTCATACTCACGCCTCTCCTCCTCCCTCAAAAATTGAGAAGTGATGGAGGACTTCGCTACATTCACTTCCATACCGGTGGCCTTTCTAAAAAGGGCCAAAATCCCACCAAGAGTAACAGCATCTCGCACCGAACCAGAGCAGAAAATTAACACATCATCAACAAAAAGAAGATGGGTGATGAACAGATTATGAGCAACCGGAATGCCCTTCAAAGATCCCTGTCTTGATGCCTCCTTAAGAGCTCTGCTTAGGCCCTCAGCCACCAGTAAAAACAAAAGGGGAGAAAGAGGGCAGCCTTGACGAAGGCCCCTTTCAGGATGAAAAAAGGAAGATGCAGCCCCATTAATCAAAACAGAGAAAGATACCGTGGTTATACAACTCATGATCCACCTAATAAAGCCAATTCCAAAGCCAAGGTGAGTCAGTAGCATACGGATAAAGAGCCAACTTACCCGGTCATAGGCTTTGGAGAGGTCTATCTTCAACACAGCCCCTTTGAGGTTCTTGGTCTTCATGCTATGGAGAACCTCTTGAGCAGTCCCGATAGCTTCATGAATTTGCCGACCGTCCAGAAAACCGAATTGTTCCCCTGAGATATGGAGTGACAGAATGCTTTTGAGTCTTCTAGCAATCACCTTGGCTACCACTTTATAGATGCAGTTACAAAGAGATATTGGACGAAAATCAGCCAAAGAAAGGGGATTATCCACTTTCGGGATTAAAGCTATGAAAGTGGAATTAAAACAAGCCGGAATCCTCCCTGAAGATCTGATATCCTCCACGACTTTCAGAAGATCTGTCCCTATTATATCATAAAGAGCCAAAAAAAATTCAATCGACCAACCATCAGGCCCAGGACTTTTGTCTTTTTGAAAACTGTGGAGGACCTCCTTTAATTCCATCTCAGTAACCTCAGCCATCAAAGTTCTGTTGTCATCCTCCTCCACAAATCTCGGAAAAAATTGGGCCATTCTAACAACCTCCGCCAGAGAAGCATGATCAGGAGCCATAAAAAGAGCCTTGAAATGATCAACACCCAACTTTGCTTTAGCCTCAAAGGAAGAGTGTTCAATTCCATGACCATCCTTCAAACTCCAAATGGTATTTGTCGCCTTCCGGCCACGGGCAAAAGCATGGAAAATTTTCGTATTATCATCTCCACAAGCCAACCATGTGGCCCTGCTCTTCAGCCTCCACAATTCTTCCTTATCCATCAAAAGAGAGTTTCTTCTTTTTTCCAGAGCAACAAGGGAATCTTTATCTGCTTGTGAATGAAACCCCCCTCCTATCCCCTCATAGATCAGGCGGAGTTCCTCTTCAACCTGCTTCAGATCCAGATCCTCCCTCAATCTCTTGGAAGCCGACCAGGTCTTTACTGCTTCCTTGATCCGCTTAAAGTTCTCTGCAAAATGAAAAGCCGCAGCCAAATTACTATCAGCCCTATAAAAAATCCACCTATCAATGATGAGGGCTTTAAAGGAATCATCCTTGAGCCAGGTACTGTTGAACTTTAATGGACTGGGTGGCTGTGTAGGCCCAATCTTTAAATCCAGAAAGATAGGAAAGTGATCAGAAGCACCCCCGCAACCAACCCACTGCCTCATTTGTAAAGGTCTGTCCACAATCTACTCAGCCACCAGAAACCGATCAATCCTCTTCGCTATTCTATCTTTAGCACATCTGTTGTTCCTCCAAGTGGGCTTCAGCTTTAAAGGCTCAATATCAAGCAGATGGTTCTCCACTAGTTTCTGAGTGAAATACCCAGTTAATGGATCAGTATGAGCATGAGGACCCCATACCTCAGCCTGGCCTAATGAGAAATTTAAATCACCACCCAGAATCACTGAGTCCCCCTTGAGTAGAGAGTTACCCAGTAGAGAGTCCCAAAAAGGGATCCGGTCTTGATAAGGCCCATAGATATTGAAAATATTGAAAGCCATATCAAGCTCCAAAGCTTGAAAGTTTAACCCCAAAACAGACTCCATACCCCAAAAACTAAGAGGTTTTATTGTTCTTTCATTACAGCCCACGGCCAGCCCTCCCGATCTCCCTCTAGCATCCAGCGTTTCAAAAATCCACCCAGGCAGCCAGCCTTCTAATCTAGCTTTGACCACAGAACCTACTCCTAAAGTCTCTTGAAGCAAAACAATATCCGGACAATCCAGAAAAATGATCCTCCGGAAAGTAGCTTTCTTTTGGGGTCCTGCCAATCCCCTGCAATTGAAGGACATGATCTTCATCACACACCATTCTTCAGGGACAATCTTGCTCTAAGTGCCCTCTCAATAGAATACTGCCTCCCATCATGAACATCCAGCATAGCTCTATCCTGAGCTTTTGCCAAGAGGGAAATCCTTCCCCTGCCCCGAGCTGCTGAAGGTTTCCCCCTCCCTAATCCCCCTGCACCTTTTTTTGCACTGGAATGCAGGTTATACCCCATGACCAAAGGGCCAGAGGTTTCCAAAGGAGCCATCACACCTTCACCTGGATCGAAAACAGTGGTCTTCCCTTGAGATGCTGGTTGGGAACAAATAGAATCAGTAATAGGTAATAACCCTCCTTCGACCATACCATCTGAGACTGACTTTGTATCCAAGTTAAGTGAAAAATTAATAAGGGGAGCAAAGGGAAAGGATCCCAAATGATAGGAAGACAGAAAAGAAAAAGCAGACTTCAGCATGGCATCTTTCTTCAGTTGAAAGTCCGCTTCAAAGAGATCACTATGAACCTTCACAACCGGTAGAGCAACACCATCACTAGACTGGGATATCGGCGCCAGTCCAGCAGCGAGAAAAGGCTCCTCTCCCAAATGCTGAGGGCCTAAAGCATCCAGATTGCTGCAGCCCATTGAAGATGGGTTCTGGTCTTTTGTAATAAACGCAGAAGACAAAACTTGACCAAAGGAAAGACCAGATCCTTCCCCTCTCGAACTTGTAGACCTCTCAAAACGCCTAACCCACCGTTTGTTGACAGGTCGAGAGGTAGAGCTACACTTAGAGGCAGGATGTCCGTATGCATGACATCGATGACATCTGAATGGCACATTTTCATAATCCAAGATCTGCTTGATAACATGTTGCCCCCACCGAAGATTCAATGATTCAGCCAATCCTTCTCTGATATTGACCATCGCTAAAATTCGAGCCACCCGCCTGTGGTTACTCTGTAAGAAGGAGAGATCAGCCTCAATAAAGACCCCAAGCGTATTACCGATACCTCGAAGGTGTTCCTCAGTTCAATAGTGGAGAGGCAGCCCAGAGAAACGCACCCACAGGGGTACACAGTCCACTCTCTCCCTACTAGCATCGAAGAGAGGATGTCAGTGTTTGAGTAGCAAAGGCGTGTGATCCAACGCCCAGGACCTGTGCAACACCCACTGAATATGCTCTGGTAGCAGAAAGTTGAAAGCAAACCACCCTTTAGTAAGGAGCACCACTTCCGGAACATAACCCAGATCCTCTTTCCAGTTCTCTTCAGCCCAAGCAACCACCGTTTTCAGAACGAAGTGCCTCCCCATGGCTCTACCAACTAGTGTTCTGCTAGCCAGCTGAGAAACCTGCTCCCATCTAATATCTTCACCCAGGACATAGTTTAACTCTGCTCTGTTGGCTTTTATCCAGTTCTTTTTCCTTTTTCCCTTCTTCGGCTCCTCATCCTTCCTAACTCTGCATTCGCTAGGCTCTCTTAGGCCCTCATGAGCAGGATACCCACTCTGTTCTTCTGGGCTTAAGAGGTTAGAGGTACCTCTCCTACTTCCTTTATCACGAGGTTCGTTAACCCCTCTGTCATATATCACAGAAGGATCCAGGTCAAAAACACAGTTGAAACCAACGTTTCTCTGATGAACATCTGCTCTTACCCTATCGACCACGTTCGAGCTCTGAGACGCAGTCTTATCCTGCAGGTCGTGCACCTTCTCTGTTACACTAAAACCAATGGGCTGACGTTTTTTCGATGGAGCCTCGCCCCCTTTGTCTGCCAAAACAGCTCCCACCTTCCGGTCAAAACCGCCTACGATTTCAGCATACGACAAACTAGCACCCACCCCTTGTGGGCTCCCCTCAGCACCTTGGGCCCGAAGCCCTGACTGCAAACGCCCGACCTGCTCTGCAATAACGGAGGCGCGCAAACCCTGATCCCGATCTCGCACTGCTACATTCAAACTGCCGTTTCTCCCGCCCTGCTCCATCGTCCTGCTAGAGTTCTTGTAATCTCATTTAGCAATGTATTCAACAACATCCCAAAAATGTCATTTTCTCCGCATTTCAATTAATTTCCAATAACTCAAACAACATAACGATGGCATGCTAATTATATTGCTAAAGACGAGTTCCCTTTACTCTAATGATATAAAAACATGTATTCAATTTTTATAAACGAGAACCTCACCACCAAATAATTGATAAATCCATAATTTTGCTACACTTTTCTTTCCACAATTCCTCCCACTTGGAGGTAATATTCATTGGAAATAAGAGCTTTAACAATATTTTCTCTAAAATATTATTCACAAATGTCAACATTTGACATGTGTTATTATTATGTTTAATGTGTCAAAAACTTTGTTTTCCTTTCTGTTAAAGTATATGTTTGATTTCTAAATCAAATCCATAAGTGAATTTCAACCATTTTTTTACTTTGCAATAAATTTTGGTTTGTTAAATAAATATTTTACTGTTATGATCATCTCTCAAATACAACATTTTTTTCTTATGTTATTAAGCAGTGCTTCCATATTTATTTCTACCATTTTCTATGGAAAATCAGGGTAGGTCCACTCGGAAGGACCACAACCCCCGACCAAACTATTCCTGGCCTAACCTTGAGGGCATAGAGGAGAATTAGACCTGTGACCTCCCAATGACAATGTGCTTTAGAAACAATATCTTGACTAATTGAGCTTACCATCAGGGCCAACAATGATTCCATATTTTAAAATGTGTACTATTAAAACAAGCTTCAAATAATTTATAGTGAATTTCTATTCATGTGTGATCCAAATTGGATCATTATATTATTTTTCATCCATCTCGATGCATTTGGAATGGAAAAAGTGGAGGAATTATCTCACGACATAATTTTTACCGACAGAGCCCAGATTGGTAAAATAGGGTCTGAAACCTTTTGAGAGCATTTTGAGGAATCAAATGACATTTTTGGTGATAAATATTTGGCGCCTTAGCATATCATCATTTCATGCTATTCTACACACAAAGATATTTCCAATGGCGCAAGAAGTGTTTCAATCAGAGTCTGTATGCAAAAGTTATGCCACTCAGAAGTTGACCTTCCTGTTTTCACACCTATAGTTCGAGAGGATGTCGCGTCAGACCCAATTATTCATGGAAAAGGGGCTAGCCATGTGATTATTATGTAAAAGACTCTAGAAGAGTTTATTTTGTAACTATATTTAAGAGTTGATGTAGTCAAAATTAACCACTAGTAGGCTATCGGGCTGTGTTATAACTGGGCCACTAGGAGGAAGAGGCATTCCATTATTTCGAGAGAATTTTGTTTCATAGTTGACTAAAGATAGTCATGAGAGATAGGAGGTAGAGCATAGAGAGAGGATTTGTGCACTGTAGTAGCCCACGAGCTGCAAACATTACTTCTTTGTACCTGCAGCCATATTTCGAGACAGAGAAAGAGAGTGAAGCAACCTCACCTTCCAACTGGGTTTTCTCCCGAAAGGGTTTCCCAAAGAGCATATTTTGTGTCTTATGTGTGTGTTTGAGCCTATTTTTTTGTCCTCTACTTTTCTGAATAATTTCCATTCGCATGCATGCACTAAGTACAATTAGATCTACAAATCTAGAATTTTCATAAAACTGTAATAGTGTAAAATTTCAGTATTTTAATATAATATTATCAAATATGTTGTGACGAACTGTCTAGTGGAATATCCACGGTAGTTTACGTATCATTTTGAAACATAGTAGGTTTCTTTGGGTATTTTATGGATATTTCATGGATCTATATCGGCAGGGCCAAAAATCGTAAAACCTTAATCATGGGCGATGAATCTATAAATGAACCTTGTGATCCTACAAAGGTGAGGTTTACATGGTTGGAACAACAAGTCACAAATATAAACCACATTTTAAGCCTTCTCATGGTGACCTTGAATAAAAATCTAGGGATGTTTGGAGAAGATGGGGGTTTGAATGCAAAGGAAAAATTAGGACGAGGATCGGAAGGATGTTTGGAGAAGATGGGGGTTTGAATGCAGAGGAAAAATTAGGATGAGGATCGGAAGATAGGGGAGAAACAAAGAACTAGTCGAAGAACCCGAAAAAGATCAACCCAGTTCGAGTGACATGAAATAATCATAGTCCATGTTTAAAATGGAAGAAAAGGTCGATATCAAGTTGTACCATAGCTATATCGAGACTCTAAATTTGAAACACTGGTTGTAGCAATTGGAAGTTTAATTCAGTTTCCATCACATCGAGGAAGGGAAAAATATCTCACTCGCGTGACTGAAATTAGAGGGCTATGCACTGACTTGGTGGGAGATCCACACCGAAACTTTGAGGTCGGAGGGAGAAAATCAAGTGAATAAGTGTGAGGATTTAAAAACCATCTTTAAGCCAGTGTTTTATCCCATTAGGTACATCGAGGACCAGTGGATCTGGTGGCATTACTTCAAGAAAAAGTCAAGCCAAAGAATGCAGGAGTACACCACAAAATTAAAAAATATGGCTATAATGTTGGGTATCTCTCTAAAGAATCTAGATTTACTCCTCAAGTATTTTTGGGGCCTGCATTGCTATCTGCACAAGAAAGTGATGTTGTTCAAGCCCAAACTGGTGGACGAGGTTTGTGTACAGGCACAGTACTTGGAGAACATAGACCTGAAGAGAGCGCAATCAAGTGGATCGAGCAGAAGGAGAAACACAGTGCTTCTATCGAGGAAAAGAAGAAGAAAAGAGGGGGAAAGGTAAAAATACGGTAGCCACAACACACCAGTGCAAAGATCCTAGCAAACACTACAACATTGATGTCCATGGAGAGGAGAAGTGTTGGAAGTTTCATCCAGAGCTAAACTTGAAGAACGAGAAAAAATATAATAAAAAGAAGAATCTCATGGCCACTGATTCAAGAAACCAAGTTCAAAGAAATTCGAACATGGATGAGAATATCATTGTACATCAGTGAAAAAGGAGGTGAATTTGAGTATCCTTCAGCAATAGGAAGAGAAAGAAATGACCAACGTCTTCCATACAAAGATACATGTCAGGAACACAGAGATTGATGCTTTATTTGACTCAGAATCGCATGTGAATCTTATTGCAGCAGAGCTAGTCAAGAAGTTGGGGCTGGAATTTTGTGATCATCCAAACCCATATCCATTGGGATGGGTAAATAAGGATTTAGAGTTGAAGGTAACAAACCAATGTAAAATTATATTTGCTATTAGTGTTGATTTTATTAATGGAGTAGATCTAGATGTGGTTCCCCTTGATGTGCGTGGAGTCTTGTTTGGGAGTCCATACATGTACATGCGTGACACAATATTCATGATTAGAACCAACCAGGACTGGCTCATCAAGGATGGAAAATTGTTCATAAAAAATGCGCACAAAAGCAAGTAAAAAATTTCACTGGTAAGTGCGAACCAAACCAAGAAATTTTCAGTTCTAACAAGAAGTATGTTTTATTGTTTTTACAAGAAATCCAGTTTGAAGAGGAGTCAATGAGAGCCAAGGCATACCTAGAGGGGTGTATTTTTGGACTATATAAATCACTGTTAAATGACTAAACAACACACATTAATTATCAATCCAAGGACGTCTGTTTATTCCAATGACAGTTGCACTGTCTGTGTCGATAAACCAACCAGAAGCAATTTCAAAGAAAAGAAATCGTTGCTAAAGTAAATCACTCATGCAGATTTAAAAGGATCTACAATACTGGAATCACACTTCAATTAATCTGTTCTAGCATGCCACACAATAAGTAACCAGCTAGTGTCTCTAAAATCATATGTGTAAAAGCATACAAAGTGTTGAAATTGAAGCGGATATATTCACAGCTGAACATCAGAAACAACACTCTATTGATATATAAAATGAAATAAAATTACATACACACAACTAATTTAATCACTGCAATCCTTGCTAAGAAGGAGGGCCCTTCCTCCCTAGCAGGGCGCAGGTAGAGGAAGTACTTAACATAAACTAAATTGAATAATGCATGTAACAGTAATAACAGGATAATCTATATTAATTTGAACACAATTACAGATAAAAAATAACATTGTTCTCCTCTAACCTTTCGACCTCTAGGGCCGAGAACTATATAGTTGTTACATCAGAAATTCAAAGGATAGATCAGTCATGAGAATCTTATGATTCTCATGCTGATCAAAATAGAACACATATAGTTTTAACCACTTCCTAATAAAGTTTTGACTAGAAAATTATAGATTACAATCAAAACCGCCCTTAGGTTGTTATCCCAAAAATACAATGCTAAACAACTTCTACAACTATCGTAATAGAATCGCAGCTGTAGTGTACAACTAGAGGATAGATCAACAACAAGTGTTGACGAGATCAGTCAACGGTACAACTGTATCAGTAGTTCACCAGTGGGTCTGTAACAATAGAGTGTCAAGTTTGCCAGTGGGTCTATAATAGCAAGGTGTAACAACACCCTCTTAACTACTCCTGTGAACTTCATGCTCGGGATCTTTGGTGTTATAAATGCCATCTGAAAAGATAACACAAAGACCATCGCTCTTCTCCAAAAATTCAACATCAATTAGTCATAAAAAGGTACGATGTATCATAATAATTGGTGAATTGGTAAAGTAATAAAAAAAAGGTGAAACAACACAAGTCAGGGTAGAAAGGTAGGAGAAAGAGGCGAATATACTCCCAATGGTTATAGTTAAGAGGCAAATTAGGGAAAACAAAGGTAGGGAAAGTGTACGAAACTGGCACCCAACATCTCCCCCCAACTGAAATACTTGCATGTCCTCATGAAAATTCATCTCTCATGGGAATATCTCTGGTACAGGTCAGTGAGATCATAAGCACCAACTATATCTTCATCTGCAGACCTGTATCCCCGGTTGGCCATCAACTACCGTACCTAGGATTCTGACTCATATTTACTCAATTTATAATTGATCTGGTAATCCTCAATTGGCAACCAGATCAAAGGAAACTTAAATCTCAATCCCAGCCACAAAGCACCAAGAGAATGTACAATATGTGCATAAGTTGGTACATGTGTAACATCCACCACGAAATTCTGGAATGAGAATGGATACCCCTTCAATAGCTCAGCACTACTGGCTTCCTTGCGTTTCAAGCACCTTGTCAAAGCTTGGTTCTTCATCATTGAGAACTGATTGAGGCAGAAGTTCACAATTCTCTTCTATAAGTGGCAGCTGGTTCTTTAATCCCAAGGGTACTCAACATTCTCCTGAATTCTCGTCTCAACTCGGCAGCCCATCCTGGTTCTGCCCGAACCCACAATGCCATCTTCTCCTCATTAGCATCCATAGATTTAATGGCCAGATGCCATTCAATATGATTCTTCATGAAGGTCACAAAAGCTCTCAATTGAAGATCTCCCATATAGGAGAATATTGTCACAACCATTCACATACTCACATGTTCACAAATAATATTGTGTAATAATAACTCACATAGCAAGCTTTTCACATCAAAATCGGAGGCACGGAAAACATCTAGAAATGTATGAGTGGAAGAACATAAATAAGGTATATCCTCCATAATGGCTTTCATATGAAACAAGAAGTAACGTTTCCACAGAAAAATAGGATAGGATGGAGAAGGCCGCCTACAACCCAAAAAATTGAGGGCGAGGTCATGAATTTTTGCCTGTCTATGGTGAGGTCCTGAACCTGCTGCTGTTACAGAATCAACTGTTCCTCCTGTTTCTTCAGAGCTTCCTTCTTCTTATAATTCTCCCATCCTTTCTTCAAGTCTTATTTCATCCACCTTTCATGCAAGGTGTCTATTTCTATCTGAAGTTCCTTTAGCGAAATTGTCCCCTCCCAAAGGGAGATTGCTTCCAGTTTCCACTTTTGTAATTCAAAAATTAACAAGATTTTCTCAGGACTCCATCCGAAATGGGACTCGACGTTCTTTTGCATTCAATATCCACATCAACAATGGGTTTACCAGCCTTTTCTATGTGGGGTTTTTCCACCTATGTTGCTGGTTCTTGTGTAACAACAACTTCCTCAGTGGGTTCTTGTGTGTCAGCCCCTTTGTTTCCACCTAGAGTAGCCTCTGTGTCCATTGTTGTTTCTTCTACAATAGGAGTGGCCTCCACAGGTTCTTGTGGGTCGGCCTCTAGGTAAATTATTATAGGAGGCTCTGCTTTAATTGCTGGTTCTTGTGTAACAACAAAATCATCAACAGGTTCTTGTGTAACAACCTCCTATTGTTTTGTTTCTGTTTCCATTGGGCTTATATTTTCTCTATAGACCTTATATCCTATTTTTGTTAAGTCTTGAAAACATGTCATGCAAATAGATGCCGGGATTTCCTTCCCCTAAGATAATTTCCACTTTAATTCTTCATTTTCCTTTCTTAGATTTTTTAGTTCTAAAAACAAGATATTGGTTTCGTCCTTACCTGATGAGGAGGGTTGCCTTTCTTCTTCTAAAACTTCTGCTTCTGTCTACTTTCCAGTTGTAGGCAAACGTTCTGTAGGTACGTTGAATTTCACTTTTTTTTTTTTCCTTCTATCCCCAATTGGTTCATCAATAGGCTCTTTCCCAGTCCTAACTCCAGCAGGCCGAGTCTGGGTTTCCACTTTTCCTGACTTCCTCCTGAAGTCATGGTTTGTTTCCCCCGGCTTGTCCTCGACCTCTTTTGCTTGAATTCTTCCGAAGTTTTTCCTTGCTGGCCTAGGGAATCCAACACGATTAGCTTGATGAGTCCGTGATTAGTCGCACATGCCTGCTATTATTTTTACAGCTACTGCCATATGCTTGATGTTCCTTAACAAATAGAATGGAATATTAATTCTTTGTTGGTGCCGAAGGTGATTAAGTAGAGGAAAGTGATAGTTGAACACTATCATGTATCTTTGCTCACAAGTGATATATTTAATTAAACCCAGGGCAACATCTTCCCAAGGATGAGGAAGTGACAATCTGTCAATTCCTCTCCCTTTCTTCTCCAGTTTTTCTTCCCCTTCTAGGAAGTCTTCTTTCAAGGAGGGGTCATTGATTTTTATATTAAACCACCTCTGCCCCTCTACTGGTAATGAAGGTACCTGGGAAATTACCTCTTCAGTCACCTCCACTTGCATGCCCCTTACTCGGGTTTGATTATTGTTCAATTTCTGAGTAAATTTAATTTCCACCGCCTCGTCTGAGCCTTCAAGCTTCTGGAAATACTCAATCCACCCAACATCTCTGAATATATGGTAGGCTTCTGGACAATTCTGCAAGGCGTCCATAGAATATAGCTCATGCCTGACCGCTGCTCCACCCATATTTGCTGTTTGCTTCTAAATTTGCTTCTTGCTGTTCAGCCCCACTGTAATATCACTACGTTTCTGAATTCGCTTCTTTGTTGTTCAGCCCCACTATAATATCACTGTGTTTCTGAATTCGCTGCTTCTCAGTGTCTCTGCTTATCCCCAATCGATGAGTTTACAATGAGGATGCAAGGTTTCAGTCAAGGAGGTTGATGGGAGGTGACGGATTTTAAGGAATTACCAAATCGGACCTCACACTAATAATCATAAATGGCTCATTATGGAAAGTAATGGAATTTAGTACACATGCTCTTTTCCAACCGGATTCGGTCATCATTGGAAATTATGTTATTAATTAGGTGCATGCGGATTTGATAAATGTTTTTGATTATGACTTTTTGCAATGATTTCAAGACATATCCCCTCCCCCACCTTAATGGTGACATCTGCCCACGGACGTCATAGGAATATCATTACTTCTCCAATTAATCACCGAATCATCAATGACAATGTTTACCTTTTTAATGACATACCTGAGGTGACGTGGAGGAATATTTTGAATTGGCGGCGTCCTGCTTGCAACGCTTGTGTTGTTGTGTTTGGCCGACACGTTTATTGCTGTTTAAGGAATGAATCATTAAAAAACAATATTCGTGGCTGTCGGTTGTTACATGTGTAACAACCAAGACAACCCTTAGATTATTCTAAAAAAACATAATAATTAGGAGAAATTGGTATAGAAAAACAAATTACATGAATACCATCATCCTATAAAATATATCAGAAACGAAAGATGATGTTTCAGGAAGAAAAACATGGGTGTAATAGCCACCACAAGAGTGGTTTTCAACTGTTACTGGCTGTCTGACTGCGCCCCAGAAAGGGGTTTTCACAGTTAGATTTCTTTTTCTTTTTCTTTTTATTTATTTATTTATTTATTATTATTATTATTATTATTATTTTAACAGGCGTAACAACTGCCATAAAGGTGGTTTTCAACTACTGCACTTATTGGAATTTCGATTTTTAAGGCTGCACAGGAGAATGTTCCCTTGCTTTCATAACATGAAGATCAGAGTCCGTGACAATGTTGACAAATTATTCCTTCGAAGCGGGTTGATGATATAACCTTAGACGGTGCCCATTAACCAGTAACGACGTCTTACCACTGTCAATGGTGACGAATTGTACAACCCCATTGTCAAAGACCGTATCCACTTCGTAAGGACCTAGCTATCTGGTGCAGAGCTTGCCTTTGAAATATTTGAACCTTGAATCGTACTAAAGAGACCAATCTCCTTTCTAGAAAAATTTCTTCTTAATAAACCCATCATGCCATCTGGATCTTTGCTGTTGAATAATCTCTGTTAGTTGAATGGCAACCAACTATTTCTCCTCCAACTCAATGAGCTGGTTCAGTCTTTGAGTCTGTGCTGTACTCAAATCCAGATCAAACTAAAATGATGTTCTTAATGGATTTAGGGAATAAGGGATTATTACCATACACTAGTTCATATGGTGAGAAGCCTGTAGTATTCCTCCATGTTGTCCTATAAGCCCACAATACCTCTGTAAGTTTCTCGGCCAAGTTTCTTCGGTGGCTGGCTTCTGTCTTTGTTAATATTCCCTCAATGACCTTATGGGTGCTTTCTACTTGACCATTTTCTTGTGGGTGATATGGTGTAGTGATTCTTTGATGAATTCCATACTTTTCAACCAACTTCTTGATCAAATGAGATGTGAACTGAGGCCCCCCATCTGTCGCTATCTCTCTAGGTATCCCGAAGCGAACAAAAATATCTTGAAACAGGAAGTTTGAAACAACCTGCTCTGTTGCTCTAGTTACTGCCTTTGCTTCGACCCATTTTTTCTAGGGCCCATTTCTCAAATGGTTCTATCACTATCTGAGGCTGTAATGACATCTCATCTGATTTCAGAGGCTGGCCCATCCTTTGACAGCTGTCACATCCTTTCACAAACTTCTTGGCATCCTGGAATATAATTGGCCAATAGCACCCTGTTGGGAGTACTTTATGTCTTGCCCTCTTGTCAGCGAAGTGTCCTCCAAAAAGTTCCTCATGAAAAGCCTTAAATATCTCAAATACCTCATCTTCTCTGACACATTGCCTAATCTGAAAATCTAGCCCGTTGTGATAGAGATTGCCTTCTATCCAGGAGTAGGTAGCACTCTGTTGTATAATCTTCCTTCTTTCCTTGGAAGACAATTGGTGTGGGAATTTTTCTGCAGCAAGATAGTTGGCTATATCTACATACCATGGTGAGTGAGTAGAGATGGCAAAAAGATATTCATTTGGAAAAGAATCCTTAGTGGCAGTGCAATCATCACTTATAGTTAATCTGGAAAGGAAATAAACAACTACATTATCTTTCCCGGGTTTATTTAAAATAGTAATATCAAATTATTTTAACAACAATAACCATCATGTAACTCTACCATTAGTAATAGGATTGTTCATTAAAAATCGAATTGCAGCATGGTCAGTGTGTACAAATACTTGGTACCCAGTGATGTAGTGTCGGAATTTGTTCATAGCATGCACTATTGCTAGGAATTCCTTCTCAGTAATAGTGTAGTTGAGTTCTGTTGGAGTTAAGTTCTTGCTGATGTAATAAATGGCATAAGGTTTCTTCTCCTCCAGCTGCCCCAAAACAACACCCACAACCATGTCAGATGCGTCTGTAGCAATATGAAACGGCAATTCCCAGTTTGGTCCTCGTAGCTGTTGTTACACAATTATTCAACTTTAAAAAGGCTTGCTCACACTTCCATGTCCACAAAAGTTCCGCATCTTTCATGAGTAATGAAAATAGAGGAGATACCAACTTTGAAAAATTCTCTATAAATCCCCTATAGTATCCTGAATGTCCCAAAAAACTACGTACCTCCTTCGGAGTCTTAGAGGTTGGGATTTTTGAAATTACCTCAATTTTTGCAAGATCTACCTTGATTCCATCTGCTCAAATGAAATGTCCCAGCACAATTCCCTCATTCATCATCATGTGGCATTTTTCCATGCTCAGAGAAACATTAGTTTGTTCACAACGTTCCAACACTTTTCCCAAGTTAGCTAATGCTATCTCAAAGGCATCACCGCAGGGTGTAAAATCATCCATAAATATTTCAAGACATTCATTCAAAAGATCAGAAAAAATACCCAATATTTCCCTTTGAAAGGTTGCTGGTGCATTACAGAGGCTAAAGGGAAGGAATCTGTACCCAAAAGTACCCCATGGGCAAGTAAAGGTTGCCTTGTCTTGGTCTTCTGGGGCAATCTGTATTAGATTATAGCTACTAAACCCATCTAGAAATGAAAAGAATTTTTTTCGAGAAAGAGTGTCCAAGACCTGACCAATGAATGGTAAAGGAAAATGGTCCTTTTGAGTGGCCTTGTTAATTTCTCTATAGTCAACACAAACTCTCCATTTTCCATTTTTCTTTTGAAATATGACAAGCGGAGACACCCATTGACTGCCAGAAATGGGGTAGATGAAATTAGCATTAAGGAGTTTCTACAATTCTTCTTTCACTATCTCCTTAAGTGCGGGGTTCATTCGGCGCTGAGGTTGTCTAACTAGTTTGCAATCCTCTTTAAGGTAAATGCAGTGAGTGCATAGGCCAGGATGGATTCCTTTAATATCCATATAGTCCCATGCAAATGCCTTTTTGTATTTCTGTAACAGCTGTATCAAAAATATGTTTTGTTCAGCAGTTAGGTTAGGATTGACGTTTAAACATTTTCCAGGTTCAATTTCAATGGGACTGCTGATAGTAAGTGGAGTTGTTTTCAAATTTTCAATAATTGCATCATCTTCCTCATCTTCTTCTCCCAAATCTCTAATGGAGGCAATAAGGACTGAATTACTAACAAAACCATTAATGATATCGTCCTTTGTTTCATCCTTAAAGTATTGTGCTTTTCCAAGCATGAGAAGAGGTAAGGAAAGATCATATTTAGGTGCAAATTCTTCCCACTAGGGACTACTTGAATCCATATGAGGTTTTGCTGGGGGATAAAGGTTCAGGTTCTGAGAGGCCTGTCCATCTGAGATCACCATAGATATGGACCTGCATCTGATATATGCGTCTGCAGTGGCTAGCCATGGTCTTCCCAAGATTAAAGGATGACCCCCCAGGTTGGATTTGGTTTTTAAAATGAGAAAGTCAACTGGATAATTCCAGGAAGCCACAGTGATAACCACATCTTAATCATTCCCTCGGGCTTGACACAAGACCTATCTGCTAATTCAAGCACTGTGGGTGTAGGTCTAAGTCCATGAAGTCTTAGAGAGATGAAGAGGTCTTTATTCATGACATAAATAGTTGCCCCTAGATAAATCAAAGTATTGGTTATGGTAAGATTGTCAATATGGACAGTAATTGTAGGGTATTCTGGGTCATTATATTTAGTCAAGAAAGGCTGATCAATAATAGCAGCAGACAATTTCCCATGACATGGATAGTAGCAGGGTCTTTAGGTTTCCTTCCAGGTATTTTGATGCATGGATCCCTCATTGTTTTAGCATAGATAGACACTTCTTTAAGAGCTTCTAACAACATAATATGCACATACAAATTTTGAAGCTCCTTAAGAAATTCAGATTTAGGTTGCGAGACCAGCCCAGTTTCAGTTAATCGTAAAGGGTACGGGGGGTTCTGAATGCTAACAGCTGAGTTAGCTATCACAGATGTACCAATCTTACTCAGATTGGATGTTTTAGGAACAACGGACCCTCCCGAGCTGGCTGCTACAAATGTAACAGCGGGTGCTGTACCAACTGTTACATGTGTAACAACTGCCTCAGAATCGTCCATATCCTTCCTAGGTGATTCACTTTCTTCGGTAATAATGGGGGTATGTTTAGATCTCATTAATTTCCCTGATCGAAGCCGAACCTCATTAAGTATGATAGGAGTAATAAGATAAGTCTGGAGGGTAACCAGAGCATCCATGCTCTGGGCTACCTTATTATTTGGATTGGGGTTAGGTTGCACAAGTAATTAGGGTCAGACAGAAGGTGTAGTATTTTGAATAGAAGGAAGTTGTAACTGTTGTTGTTGCATTGGTATTGGAGGGGGTACTAGACCTTGGCCATTGCCTCTCTAGTTCTAACCCCAAGGATTGGGCTGTGATGGAGGATATTGCATTGGTGGAGGAGATGGCCACTGGTTCCATGGTGAAGGAAACTATGTTAAGGAAGGAATAGGATACTGCCATTGGTATTGCTGACTATTATAAACATTATTCCAAGGATAAAAAGAGGAAAAATCTGAAGGCATACCTGTAGGTCACGACTGCCCTGGTCTTTTTGATCCGATGAAATAATAAGATTGAACATCTTCGCTTGATTCTTGAAGTATCGCCTTCAATCTGGGCAACTCAGGACACTGATTCGTAGAGTGCGAAAACTCATAGATGTTGCACAGGCTGACACTATTCAATCCACATTCTCTTTCCAAATGCTTCTTTGTGCAATGGGGACAAAATATTGCTAAGGCTGCTTCAACTTATGCTTGTGCTTTCTTGACTTGTACTGTAGTGATATGGGCAAAGAGAGTGCTAAGGAGGTTGGTTTTAAAATCCTCAAATAAATTCCCGATCTCTGCTCTGGTTACTCCTTGTTAAGCAGGTAAATCCTCTTTGTGGACATAGATGATCCCTCTAGCCCTAGAGTGGGTCTAGAAACAAAGAGACGTGCTAGAGTGTTGATTCATAATTACTGAATGAAAAGAGGATGCGGTAGATCGACCTACCTGGAATCCAACATTGTCATTGTGGCTGCAATGGTGGTGGCCTCTCGCTCTTGCCTTGGAAAATCACAATCCTTCCGTAGTCATGCTCGGATACCTGCACATAGAACAACAAACAAGAGTAGCATACAACATAATAACTACGTTCATAACTGCTAGCCAGTCAAAGAGGGCTAAGCATATTGCATTAAACATCTAACATAATACAAAATGGGAAACAAACAATATTCATGTATATGTATTGATAGAAGGAAGAGTTACAACCAATGCTTTGACGTCGCAGTCTCCTCCAGCGGGGTTCAGCCGAAGCGCGTCTCAGATGCTTGTCAAGGAATTCAGACGGGATGAAGGCATGGAATCAAGCTCTCTCAACTTAGTTCCTTCTCATTCTATCTCTTCAATAGTTTAGCTATAGTATACCCAATTCTCCATGTTCAGCTAGCTTATGCAAAGATAGATAGCTTCTTTTTATAGAGGAAAAGGAGGAGGTTAGGATCCCTACAAAGGTGGGAGGGAGGCCTATCCCTTAGGAGGTTCCCTTAAGAAGTGGAAACCATAAAATAAAAGAGGGAGTATGTGGTTTATTAAGTTCAACCACTCCCAATGACTCATCCTCGAAGTTGTTGGAGTGGAATCTCCGCCTCTATTTTTAAAAAACATTCCATAAACAGCTCGGCGTGGGTGCCTAGCTAAGACAGAGTGCCAATTGGCACGAGGCCCAGTGTTAATCTTCCTCTTCGGCGCACGGGCATAACTAACTACTCACGCCAAGGAAAAAACAAGGGTTTTTGAGTCTCTGCTCAGGGAATTGTCAACAGAAGGAATATTACTCTCATGTAAAGGGATATAATGATGGTCTTTGCAAGGCATGACACTACTTATTGATCACGGAAATGACCCTCCAATGGGTGAGATGGGGATTGTAGGGACAGTGACAAAATGTTGTGTAACAGATGCCCCTTAAAGCATGAGGTCCGAGGGAGAGGGAGGGGCGAAATGAGTTATGAGAACGCGTTCGAACCAAACACCGCTGTTGGAAAACCTGCAATTAAAAATACCACTGATATCTTTTATACATGAACATGTGGTATGGGCGCAACCATCCATAATAGAGTACATAAAAGCTGAGATCCGAGGTATGGACATAGCCATCCAGTAGTAAGGATCAACAAATAGACTCAGGTATGGTTGTAGCCATCAAACCAAAAGATTCATGAAATAAGTCACGACAATCCAAAAAAATTTGTAGCCTAGATTTTATAAAAAAAAACCCAGGGTCTTGCGCTCCATATCGACCTGAACAAGTATAAATTCAAGCATGCGAATATATGAGCTGAAATCAAACATGCAAGAAATCACCCGATTACCAGCCAATGATGAAAGTTGTTAACAGGCACGAGAGAAACCACCAATAATTATAATGGCTCTCAAGGTACAACCGGTACAATCCACAAAATGTGAACAATGATCTGGCATCGAACATTCGTAGAATCACCGGATCGAAGGCCAATGATGTGGACCTTGCATCGAATGTGAAAAACCTGCCATTGAGGCATGCAGGCTCCAAGGTACTAGAAGGGAGTCTCTAGATCAAATTCCTGGATAATGAGCTGAAGTCGACAGGAAGTGACCTGATCAAAGTTGGACCATAATGTTTTCCACGTCATTGATACGAGACAGAGGAACATGATAATAGTGAATTAGGACCAAGAGAGAATCAGGAAGAGGTTGAGAACTGTAGAGGCAAACTTCTCTTGAACATATCAGTGACACGACACTGGATTTGGTAGTATTTGACATCAAAGGATCTGAGGTCATGATGATGTGGCAAAGAGGAGATGAGAGGTCAAAATAGATTACCCAAACCCATGGAGGCAAAAAACGACGAAGTGAGATGTCCCCAACCGACACGAATGCAGACAAGTGCCATGTTCAAGAGTGACATACTGCCAACATAACTAAAACTTGGTTCCATTTTCCTCCACCATTTCTGGCAAGTACCCCAATTATTTTCTTTAAAAACAAGCTTGAAGGGGATAGCGTATGCTTGTGCTGTAAGTTTGTCCTTCGGACAAATCCAACCTAGTACATTTTACGAGCCCTAGGAAGGACAAACTCGAGTAATGTCATGTCGACGAAGTCCGATATCATCAGGTTTTAACGAATCTGACAAAGGGACAACTCGATACATGTTTAGAGAGTTTGAAAAGAAGGTAAAAAAGAAAACTCCATCATGGCCCTTTTCGTGAATAGTCTCTCAGATCCGAAAAGGTAGAAAACTATGTCTGAGAGAACCTCTTAGTCGCAATAGGCTAAGATATTCCTTTTTTGTAAATAATCTATCCTAGACCGAAAAAGGGATAAACGTATACTAGGTACATATCACTTTGCAACCATTTAACGAATTCAAAATGACAAGAGTCTCGGAAATCTTTTCAATTTTAGAGAGTCAAAAAAGAGCTGAAAGATGACTCCAGTAGTGACTTTTCAATGTTTTTACTGAGTCCGAAAAAGTATAAAATATAACTCGTTACTTCATCACTATGGCTTGAAAACCTATCGCTGCACAAGAGATACGTGTAAAACCCATTTCTCGAAAATAATATAATAAAATAATCGAAAAACATGTCTTAAAACCTAATTAGGGTTATGAAAAGTTATAAAATGCCAAAAATGGTAAAAATAATTACTTTTTACTTTTTACCTCTTGTGGAGCAATATTTACCCATTTTATAATGTGATATTGCGGCGACGAGAGTGGATGATCCAGTAGACCAATCTCAAATCTGTCAGTTCCAGGTAAGATTCGATATCCCTCCCTTCATTTAAAGTCATATTTTACTCCCTGCAACTTCCAATTTTGATTTATGGGGGAGGAAATGAAAATTTTAGGGCATGGCGGTTGGCGCGGGTTTCAAGCACGGACTTGCGCCAATAGCCCATTTTTTTGAACTAGGGCACGCCCATTGGTGCGACTGTTTGAGAAACAATCGCGCCAACCGCAAAAACCATTTTTTGTGAAAAAAATGCAAGTTAACTACCCAATTTTTTACAAATCCAAGCTTAAAAAATGGCTAATATTATCCATATGAACATGTTTGCAGGTAGAAAGCGGAAAAATCGTAATCGAATGGAAATAACGAGAACACAGTGAAGAGGACGAGCTTGCCGTGGAAAATGAGAGATGCATGGAAGCTCTCAGAGACTGTGGGCTGAAGAAATTCTTCTTAACACCGTGTCTCCGAGCTCAACCAAAGATGCTACAATATTTGATCAGTATATGGGATGAGAATCAAGAAAAGTTCATCCTTCGAGAACAGGAACTTGAGATTGATGTTTCCGATTTCTACTTCATAACAAGATTATCGTGGAGGGGAGCAGCACCGATCCTAACCGACACCCGGCCCTGCATGGAGAGCATGTCCATGGTGATTGATAGGGTATGTCTAGGGGCACGAAAGGGAACAGGAAGTGAGAAATTCGATATCCAGACTATCCCAGACTTGGCATTAAAGTAGTGCTACATACCATCACATGAGCTACGGGATTGCAAGCACTGCACGAAGCAACAAAGACACAGTTGCTTCTTGCTGTAGACAGTTTGACACCGAGCATATACAACTGGGTAGAGGCCGTGATAATAAACATGAAACGCCAGTTAAAAAAATGCAAGAAGACCAAATTGAAGCAATTTGGTTATGGGTCTATCCTGATATCATTCTTCCTGGAATGACTACCAATTTTTTAGCGTTAGGAGGTCACAGTCCCAACAACACCAACGAGGGAACCACGGATGGCCCGATGGGAAGCTCTGATGCCTAGGGCATGGGGCGGTCAACAGATGTCCTGGAGATGGATTTTTTTGGTTGGCTCCTCCGACAGTTGATTGTCGTGGAGGACTGGCCCTACTCTAGATTTTACTGGTGATCCGAACCTCCCACTCCTGGAGGGAGAGGATTGGGATGAATATTTGGGTAAGAATCATTTTTAATTTTCATGAGTGTTATGATTTTTTTAATTATGTATGTTTTGACATTAAATCCATGAATTTGCAGATGTTGTCCCAGAGAGACCCGCGAGCATGTATCCGATAGCGAGGCGAATCCCTCGCGATTTCGACCCTCATGGTGAGGGAGTCGAGGAGGAGGAGATCGTGCGCAATCTAGAGGGAATCACACGTGGAGTCCTGGAATATGCACGATTTGATGATGTTCCTCGTGCCTACCAGAGACATACCATAGGGGTGCCAAGCCACATTCACCGCTTACTGAGGCGGCTCGTACAGGCAGTGACATGCTACCATGAGAATCACGCCGATTGGACACCTAGGCTTTATATCTGCATATTTTGAGAGACACGGTGTCTCGGGATGTAACAGAAACACACATATTTTTTGAATTTATGATGCACATTGATACAAACACCTGATATATACACACACACACACACACACACACACACACATATACATACATCTATTTTCCTACATAGATCTTTTACATATGATGATGATTTTACAAATTACGCAAATGTTTATCGAATACAATGTTAGCCACTGTATCAGTTAATGCATTCATTCATCTAGGAATATGTTGATATGTGATAAAATAAAAATGTCTTTCCAACAAACAAATACGTAAATACAATCTCAGAATGTATGGGTTTCTGACTGAATAATGACCATTGAGTTGCAGAACAACAAGCTGTGAATCTAGATTTACAAGCAATGCGCATATGCCGAGGTTGATTGCCTCGGTTAATAGTTCAAGGACAACACTATATTCAATGACATTTTTTGTAGTCTGTCCTAGAAAAACACCTTTCAGTTCTATGAACTCACCAGCAGGATCATAGATTACCCAGGATGCTGAAGACAAATTCCTGGTACTGCGGGAAGCACCATCTGTGAAACCGAAATAAGGGGTAATAAACATCTGCACAAATAAGAAAGACCCAATAAGCAGGAAAATGCTTGCAAAGCACGCCAAATCAAAACATGTACAAAAATGAAAAAAAAACACCTATGTACACAAATCATGCATGAATGACTCATGCATAATATTTTTTGAGATACAAAAAAATTCTGGGCTGTTCTAGAGGATGACCTTCGTAATCAATGAGCTCATAGGCCCCATTCTACAACACACATTTAATAATGTAGGGCCCATGCCACATGGGTTGAAACTTTCCTGCCCCCAGCTTATCACGAGCTTGGTCTTACAGGAGGACGAGATCTCCTTCAACAAAAGAACGAGGGGAAACTGATTGGTCAAAATGAGCTTTGACCCGCTTTACCTGTGCTTCAATAACCAAAGAAAAAAAGCGGCGGGTTTCATCCAACCTTTCTAAGTAAAGGAGACACTCTTCTTCTGGCGAAGTGTTCGACAGTAATTCAACATCCAACTTGAGCAAAGGCATTTCACACTCAAGCAGAAGAGTAGCTTCCAGACCGTAAACCAACTGAAAAGGAGTGAATCCAGTAGCACTCTTAACTAAGGTTCGGTATGCCCAAAGAGCCGAAAATAAAATGAGATGCAAATTAGATTTGTGGATCCCAATCATATGTTGAAGCATAGTAACAAGAAATTTGTTCACGACTTCAACCTGGCCATTGGCCTGAGGGTAGTACGACGTTGAGTTGTCATGACGCAGACCCAACTTAGAAGTCAACTCCGCCACCATGTAATGCTTAAAATGGAAGTTCCCATGATCGGTAAAGATGGCTTGAGGGACACCAAACCTAGCAATGATGTGATTGAATATGAATTAAGCAACTATCTTACCATCAACAGCAAGTGTAGGCATTGCTTCGGCCCATTTGGTGAAGTAGTCCATGACCACGATAATATAAGCATGCCCCCTGGCTGAGTGAGGGTTACATGTCATAAAGTAGATGCCCCACTTCGCAAAGGGACCAACGGTAATGACAAGATGAAGAGGTACAGGCGGCGCACACATTTTGCGTTGATAGATCTGGAAATCATGACATTTACGAACCATGACAATGCAGTCCTTGAAGACAGAAGGCCATAAATAACAAGCACGAAGAATCTTATGTGCAGTGGCATAAACAGACATGTGACCGCCACAGGAACCACTGTGAAAATAATTTAGGCCTTTCTTAGCTTCCTCGAGAGTCAAACATCGACAGAGTATGGAATCCACTCCGACACAATAGAGTGTATCTCCAACTATACGATAAGGTTGTGACTGATGATGGATGCGTCGGCGGGAAGCCTTCGTCAACTCAGATATGAAATTAGAAGTCTGGAGATAGACGATGATATCACCGTACCAAGGATCGAGGGTGCTAATCAAGAAAAGCGTATCGTATGGAATGTATTCCTCAGAACGAGATAGAGGAGAGTCTGAAGGGAGGGAACAGATCAAATCAGCAAAGACTAATGATTTCTTTGACTTGGCAACAGTAAATTCCAAATCAAACTCTTGGAGGATGACAATCCACTTCGATTATTTTCCCCCAGAAATTGTCAAGACAATATATAGGTCATAGGGTTGCAATCAGAAATCACAGTCACAGTACGCAAAATAATATAATGACGAAAACGTTGAACCACTTGAACCACAGGTAATGCTAACTTCTTGACATGTGCATAGTGTGTTTCAGGATTGAGAAGGTTACGAGACAAGTAATAGATAACATGCTCGTTACTGTCATCATCGTCTTGTACCATAACCATGGAAATTGTGCTGAAAGCGGCGGCTAAATAGAGGGAAAAATCACGATGATAGTTGGGAGGACACAACAGAGGAGCGTTGACAAGAAACGTCTTCAATGCCTCAAAAGACTTTTGAGCAATCTCATCCCAACAGAATGGACGCCCTACTTTAATAATCGTGTGTATCCTTTAGCCACTTCTGCATAGTTAGGGATAAAATGACGTAGAAATTAACCTTCCCTTGAAAACTCTTCAATTGATGCAACGAGGAGGGAGAGGGGAGATTGATAATAGCCTCAACCTTGAGTGGATCGTGGCGAATTCCATATTTGGACACGATAAACCCTAGGAGTCTACCAGAATCAACGCAAAAGACGCATTTTTGCAGATTAAGCTGAATTTTGTAATGTCAACAACGAAGAAAAATCTGACGAAGATGGTCAAGATGGTCTCTAATCTTAGCTGAATTGGTGGGAAGGTCATCTATATAAGGCTGAACGATGTGATGAATATCGTGAAAAGAATATGACATTGCTCGCTGAAATGTAGCCCCAACATTCTTTAAGCCAAAGGGGAGCTTCTTATATGCGAAAGTACCCCAAGGACAGATGAAGGCAGTCTTATGTTGATCAGTCGGGAGAATTTTAATCTAATTATAACCAGAAAAACCATCCACGAGGGAAAAAATCTCACTCCCGGCATAGTCGTCAATGATTTGATCGATAAAAGGAGTAGGATAATTATCCTTGGGACAAGTCTGATTAATATCACGATAATCAACGCAGACTCGAATGGTTCCCTATTTCTTATCTACAGGAACAATATTAGAGACCCACTCTGTCAAAGGAATCGGATAAATGAAACCAGCTCTAAGAATATTTTCAAGTTCACCTTTAATGGCAACAACTTTTCTAGTGTGCACTGGACGAAGATACTGGCGAACAGGCTTCGAGCCAGGGTAAGTAGGTATTTCATTGACCACTATACTAGGATAAATGTCGGGCATTTCCTCATAGGACCATGCAAAGACATCACGGAACTCGCGGAAAAGGCTAGTATAAATTTGTACTTCACCGGAAGAACAAGTGACCCTGATGTGGATGTTCTCGACGATTCCTAGTTTAACGGAAATGTTAATAGGTATTGTCTATGTAATCTTACTCAAGTTACCTTTCGTAAAGATGTCATGTGTCGGAATAGGCATTTGAAGCAGAGGAGAAGGCACTTTAGATGCAAAATTCTCAAGAAAAGTAGGCATGGCCCCGAGGCCAGGCATGAATGAAGAACGATGATGACCATCATCCCACGGCAGATCCTCGAGAGTCATAGTTTCCACGATGGCTTCATCGAAGGGAAACACTTCTTTCAAAGGATCAGGCGAATACGAATCGCCAAGCCAGGGGGATTGAGAATAAATGTCAAGAGACATGATCAAAGGAGCATGATTAGAAGACGAAGTTTCCGGAGCCGCAGTGAGTTCACAATAGTAAATCTCAATCGGACTCAACGACATTGAATCTCCGAAAGAATCGATTTGTTCAGGCAAAGGAATAATCCATGGGTCATCAGATCAAGAAATCATATTGATATGAACAATGTTTGGTGGAGGAAGAGGAAAAATACCCATGAGGGTAGGATCCTTAAAAAGACCCGGCCCTACGCTCTCGTAGGGAGTATGGATCTGATCCACATACGGAACGTTGTTCTCGGAAGAAGAGGTGAAGGAGGACAATTGATCAATAGTAACAATCCTTCCTTCGTGCGGAAATTTCAGAACATGAAAGAGAGTGGACGGAACACATAATATGGCATGAGTCCAACTACGACCGAGGAGAAGATTACAATTGTGTTTAGCATCAATGACTTCTACCTCGACATTGACTGTCTTCCCTTTCAAAGTAATCGGTAAACTAGCAAGAACACCTAAAGGCTTTGATTCTCTTCCATCAAATGCTTAAAGGGCATTTGGTGATGAATTTAGGGCTGGAGAACCAATAGCTTTCCAGCACGAATATGACATGACACAGGTTGATGCACCCTCATCCACAACTGCTCGATGGATTTTGAGACCATTAATAACAACTTGAATAATGAGCACAATTTGATGCGGAAGTTGTGGAACGAAATTCTCTAAATCGAAAGCAAGAAGACTAGTATCAGCAGGATCACTCCTGCCAATCGCAAATAACAAATCTTTCCGCTGAGATGAACAACTCTGAAGTACTTTTAACGCGGGCATCGTGGATGGTGCCTGAGCCAAATCCTCAACAATATTGTAATGGTGAGCGGCACGGGCGTTGGGATTATAAGAAGACTTGCAGAGTACACCTTTGGATGGTGGCCATACAACGGATTCAGCATTGGGCCTTTCAATTGTAAGAGGGCCAATAACAGGCGGAGGAGGAGGACCATCATCGATCTCCTTCCTCGCGGCCTGACGCGATCTAGTATAATCTTTCGACCGAGTAACAATAGAAATGGCTGCAGAACTGTTCATCATGAACACCTAAGAGCCAAATGGGGCAGAGGACTGAGGTTGCTATACCATCTAGGTCTACTGAGATGGTAAGGGTTCTTTAAGAATGACTGGATTTCCCTGGGTTCCTTTGATTAATCGGCTCACTTCAGATCGTCTAGGGCAGTCCTTGGTGACGTGCTCATCATCACAAATCAAACAAGGATACTTCGGCTTACGTTGAGAACCATCACCAACACGAGGTTTCTGAGAATCCTATTTCGGGTATTGGCTTTGGCCTTATCTTTACCCTTATTTTTACCTTTAGAAGCATTATCGGTAGGATTGGCCTGAATGACATTAACTTCTGCGAGTTTACCAAAATTCGAGGTGGATTGAGAAGCAACATTATTGGAAGGAGTAGACTTCAGCTTCCCAGAATTCGAAGAAGAAGACTTTTGAGAAGTCTAAGACACAGAACCAATAATACCATCGACGGATGGAGTCGCTGGTGGTTTAGAAGTTCCAGGTCGGGGAGCATCAGGAAAGATATCATACAATGCACTAGACTGAGAGTACACAAGATCAAGGTACTGGGCATAAGCAATGGCTTGTTCCTCGGTTACACATGCCCCCATAGCTATGTATTACGTAGGCAAGAAATCATACAATGCGCCAGACTGAAAGTACACAAGATCAAGGTACTGGGCATAAGCAATGGCTTGTTCCTTGGTTACACATGCCCCCATAGCTATGTATTTTGCAATCTGATTGAAAAAGGAGGTGGTGAACCAATGAGTCAGAAGATGATCAGGAATTTCAAATTTGATCATGCGACGATGATGTCTCCACTCATGAATATGATCTAAGATATGAGTAGCTTGGTCTTGTTTCAATGAAGTGAGGAGGTGAGCACTGGTCTCATAGCGGAATGGTAACTGAAAATGCTTAATGAATGCCATATCTAAAGAATTGAAGTCTTGGAAGATGCCTCGAGATAGCTCAATGTAACACTTTGCAGTGGCACCAGTAAGAGTTCGCTGGAAAAGACAGAGCCGAATAACATCGTCAAACCAAGAGTTAGAGGAACACCACAAATGGTAAGTCATAACATAGCCCTTGGGGTCGGTCGATAAGAAATTTGTCGTGTAAGGGCGGGAAGGGCCCATTGCGCGGTCGAAGGCAGCGCCCTCTTGCGGGTCGCCGGCCCTTTCGGCCTCGGAGATCACGATCGGTTTGGAGCGACACGGATGCGCCTCCGGATCTCGTTGCGCTCTGAATTTTATTATCGCTTTGTTTTTAGTGTACTTTGAAGTGCTGTATTATTAGTCTTGCGGAGAGGGAGAAGGCCATTGTTGCCCTTCTCTTTCCACTAGTTTGGAATGGAAAAACTTAGATGTTTCTTTGATCTCTATGCTTTTGCCTCCTTTGGAGTTCAGTCTTCTATGGCAATGACCAATAATGAACTGGTGCTTCTGCAGTTTCCTTTGTGAACTGACTCCTTTGTGAGGGAAAGTCGGAGATTCAAATCATTTTCCGCGCTCTTTTCCCAATTCAAACTTAAAACACAGGTAATGCTTCCCTTCAGTGTAAACAGAGCGTTTCCCTAGTCACTAACGCGGCCAATGCACTGCTTGCCTGCGTTATAACGCTCTTGTTCTGTTCTACATAGGCGTTACCCTGGCAAAAATAGGTTTAACTTAGGTCTTTGTACTTCTTCCATATTTGTCTTCCCCTCTGAGCTGATGAGGAGGTATTTTGACCTGTAACACAGACCCAGCTGAGCAGGTTGAGTAGGCTGTTGAGCGGGTAAACCTGGCTGACTATAAGCGAGTAGAACTGGCTACTGAAACAATGGAACCGGCTGAGGAGCAAGTTGAATCAGTTTCTGAGCTATTTGAACCGAATACTGAGGGCCACCAGGTTTTCCTTGTGGGAAAGGTTAGCCCTATGGTTGCGATGGACCAAGTTGTCTCTGATAACCACGTTGATTCAGAGGAGGAGCATATGGTTTTCCTTGTGGCACAAAGTTTTGGCCATATGAAACATGTGGTAGCGGTTGTGGTGCCAAAGTTTGTCCCTGTAGCAGATAGTTTTGCCCCCCAGGAGCATAAGATGGTCTTGGTTGATTCTGAGGCTGACCAGATGGACCTTATGGTTGACCATGTTGGACCAAAGGTTGACCTTGTGAAGGTTGTCCTTGTGGGCCGTATGGTTGTCCCTGTGCACCAGAGGCAGGGCCCTGTTGAGCTAAAGTTTGTCCCAATGAGGGTTGTCCTTGCAAACCAGAGGGTTGCACAAGTAAGGTAGGTCCAAGATGAGAAACGGTCTGATAAGGATCATAAACAGCCTGATGAGGATCAATAGGAAGCAAATAGACAAGATTACCATACACATCATAATGATGCGGGAATGAATAAATGGGATTACCAACAGCATCATAGTGATAGAATCGATGATTACGAGGAGCTTGGAGTGGTTGAGAACCCTGAGAGCTATGCTGCTGAACAACCAAAAGATACTCTTCAAAAGTAAGACCACCAAGAATCACAGGAGTAGTGGAAACTGCACTAGAAGCAGGTGGGGCCTCTGCGGCACTAGATTGTGATCTACTAGGACCGGGATTAACAGGCCACGTAGGATTAAGAAAAATAGACCTGCAAGTGTGAAAATATCATGATGAATGAGTGGTAACAACTGGTGTGGATGAAGCCACACAGACAGTCGGTTGGACTAGAACAGACGTAACAGTAACTGACGAACCAGGTGTTGAAGGTGATAGTCTTAACGAAGGGAGGACCGAACTGTGAGGAGGAGTTAATGTACTGGATTGCGCTATGGAGGCAACACCAGACATAATCTGACTCAAGTACTTATATCCAAGTGGAATTGACACCGATGGTGGAGAAGAATAAGTAGAAACATGAGGGACATATTTCGGAAAAAGCTGATATTCTCCTGTAGAAACAAGAATTCCTTCACTACCAGTAGGATTGGATGAATCCATGTCTGACTCTATCATAAGATCTTCAAAAATACTACGGGGACTAGGAGGTACAGCAACAGCAAAACATGGTGAGCCCAACGTAAGAGGAGGAAAATCTCCTCCTTCCCCAAAACCAGACCAAGCACTAGAAGGAAGCCAATTGAATTAAACTGGCTCTTTAGGAGGTGATCGAGTAGCAAGAGGCAGGACAGACAGGAGAATAGGCTGCGAAAACTCGGTAGACCTAGTGGACTGAGAAGTTTCAAAATAAACGTCTGGAAAAGAACTACCACTAGGAGGAAGTGAGGACGACGAAGCTGGTGGTTCCACCACCGTGACTGTATGTCAAAATAGAAAGGAAAAAATATCACCAATCGAAGGCTCCAAGATAAAAGAAACTAAGGAAAAAACAACAGGCCAAGTAATAAAACTTTTAACGGGCATGTGATCGTAGGTGATTAATTTTATGACACTGTATCCAGATTATGTTGTTTCATATTTTATGAGTCGAGAAACAGGAAAAAGATGACTCTAGTCACTTTCAATTTTAAATGAGCGTGAAAGGACAAGTGCTTAATGATCTCTTATCTTTTTTAAAGAGTCATGAAAAGATCAAAATGACTACTCTGTTACTCTAAGCAAGAGGGTATACCAAGTTTCTGTGAACTGCCATATACACCTTGGTGATCAAATGAAAGGGAAATGACCAAGGACTTAACGTACATGTAGGTAGTCTCCCCGAACGTTGTGTTCGGTGTATCACGATTATAAGGCGGCAGACTCGGCTTCTTATGGATAAAAGGATTGCAACCTAGACGGGTCTCCCTTTATATACTCGACGGTACGGGGAGCACAAGTTCATACTAGCGTTGTCTAAATCCAGATGGCGAACAAAAACTACTAGGTTTTAAGACGTCAAAACAAGTCTCTAGCCTAGACCACTAAAAATTTTTCGTTAGGTTTCAATGCTTCCTTAGGTTAATTGAATGAATTTCAAAGTTGATCTTGGATTATGTTTCAGTTTTAAGGCCCTATCAAATTTGGATCTCAAATTTCCTAAATGCAAGCTATATGCAAATGAACATCATTTCTGATTCAATGAATGCTAGTTACAAGAAGGATAAATATCTTTCAAACAAAAGCAAACAATGACAGTATGCGAAGAAATCCATTAATGCATCTAACACAATCAAACAAAAATGAAACTCTTTCCTAGACTATCAAACGCTAGTTATGCAAAAGAATGTTTTAGTTTCGATGCAAAGAAAGAATGCAAAATAATTCTTTTTTTTTTCAATGAAAAGAAGTACATGATGCACTAATTACATGAAAAATGAAAAAAAACACTAGCTTGAGTATTGTGTAAGAACTGAAATTGAATGACTCAATCAAACACAAAACAAACACAAGAAAGCACTCAAACTAATGTTGCAATATTCCAAACCAAAAGAAAATTTTCAAAACGACCCAAAGCAAGCAATGTAATCTATGCTTGGAGCAACAAGGAGAAGAATCAATTTAAAAACAAAATGATCATTTAATCAAAGCAATCACTCAAAAGGATCAAGAAAACTTAGTGCAATCGACCCGAGAATGAGACTAACAATAATCAAAAGACTTGATTTCCAAACATAAGGCTCAGTGCACCAAGACACTTAGAAACCCTAAGGTATTAATTTACACTGATAAGAAGATGGATAAACGATTGAGAAAAACAAGTCGATAGCAGTCAAAACAGTCCCAAAGGCATAATTACACATAACAATAACCCAGAAGCAAGCACAAATGACCAAAAGACTCATTAAGGAGGTCAAAAAAATCCTACAGGATTCGGCGCAACTGTAAGGCTATAATCTGCACCAAACAGGGGTTGGCACGACTGCAAAAAAAGCAACCTATGCCAATTGGCGCGACTGTTTAGACGAAAAGAGCGCCAAGCCAGATAACTATGGAAAAAAAGGAAAAACCAAAATTCAATGAGCAGAGGTCAATCTTGGCATCCTGGAGCTTAACAGAGGATATAAAACAAGTAAGCAAACCAGAAAAAGACAGATAAACAAATCAATGATCAAAATTGACCCAACAAGATGAAATGACAAACTCACACTGTCTTCCCCAGTGGAGTCGCCAATTTGTTAAGCAGATTAATCCTCTCTATGGACAGATATGATCCCTCTAGCCCTAGAGTGGGTCTAGAAACAAAGAGACATGCTAGAGTGTTGATTCCTGATTACTGATAAAAATAGGACATGGTAGATCGACCTACCTAGAATCCAATGCTGTCATCGTGGCTGTAGTGGTGGTGGCCTCTCGCTCCTGCCTTGGCAAGTCACAATCCTTCCACAGTCATGCTCGGATACGTGCACATAAAATAGCAAACAAGTACAACATATGACATAATAATTTCATTCATAACTACTAGCTAGTCAAAGAGGGCTAAGCATATTGCATTAAACATCTAACATAATACAAAATGGGAACCAAACAATAGTCACGTGTATGTATTGATAGAAGGAAGAGTTACAACCAATGCTTTGACGTCGCAGTCTCCTCCAGCGGGGTTCAGCCGAAGCGCGTCTCATATGCTTGTCAGGGAATTCAGACGGGATGAAGACATGGACTCAAGCTCTCTCAGAAGGCATGGACTCAAGCTCTCTCAACATAATTCCTTCTTATTCTATCTCTTCAATAGTTGAACTACAGTATGTTCAATTCTCCTTGTTTAGCTAGCTTATGAAAAGAGAGATAGCTTCTTTTTATAGAGGAAAAGGATGAGGTTAGGATCCCTACAAAGGTGGGAGGGAGGCTTATCCTTTAGTGAGTTCCCATAAGAGGTGGAAACCGTAAACTAAAGCAAGGAGTCTGTGGTTTATTCAGTTCAACCACTCCCAATGACTCATCCTTGAAGTTGTTGGAGTGGAATCTTCGCCTCTATTTTTAAAAAACATTACATAAACAGCTCGGCGTGGGTGGCTAACTGAGACAGAGCGCCAACTGGCGCGGGGCCTAGTGTTAACCTTCCTCTTCGGTGCGAGGGTGTAACTGACTACTCGCGCCAAGGAAAAAACAAGGATTTTTGAGTCTCTGCTCAGGGAATTGTCAACAAAAGGAATATTACTCTCATGTAAAGGGATACAATGATGGTATTTGCAAGGCATGACACTTCTTATTGATCACAGAAATGACCCTCCAATGGGTGAGATGGGGATTGCAGGGACAGTGACAAAATGTTGTGTAACAGAGAGTGAATGAGGATGATTTTGTGAAAGCATTGTGAGTGAGTAGAGTATGCAGTTGCTTCTCACATAGTTTTTGCAGAGATATAACATATATTTGTGAGTAGAAATCAAATATAGAGTTGAGAAGAAGTTTCATAATTTGTGGAAGAATATTTGCAGCTTGTTATGTGGTTGAGAGAGGTATTTTGGTGTGTGAAGTAGTGAGGAAATTCCCTTCTTTGGGTTAGATTAGATATATGATTCAGAATTGATGAGAAAAATGTTAGAGCTGTTGGGTTACTCATGTTGAGCTAATTGAGAACCCAATCTGAAAATATATGAAACTACGTTCGCATGGAGGAAGTGAAGGCATGCAGGCTTTAGTATAGAAAATGATTTTTCCAATTCATAGTAGGAAGATTTTTCTCCATCGAATAGGAGTTGCATATTCAAATGGAGGTTGGGAAAGGATCATTGGTCATGGGAGGTTCCAACATATGGTAGTCTATAGATCCACGAGAGAAACATATTTCTGAATTGATAAATCCTAGCATACTGTAGAGGAAGCCAAGTCTTCCAGCTTATGGTTGTAAGCTAATCCATGTCAATTTATTCAACAAATTAATAGAATATTTGAGAAGTGCAGTAGCAGTAGGATGGTTTTCTCCAAAAAGGGTTTCTACCAGAAATAATTGTGTTTCTCATGGTAATTTCTCATGATTGCTGTGATTTCAAATTATTATTGCTTATATGATTTGATGAGCTAATATTGTGAATGTGCATGGATAATAGGCATTGAATAAATATAAATTGGTGAAATTTTGTATAAAGGCCATCACTACTGAACCCCTACCCTTCTTAGTAATGAATATATTTCCAACAAGTGTGCACAAAAATCATGGTGCACACGAAAGATATTTTTTTCAAACAAATGAAAAAAAAAGGAATTTACACATTTAAATGGAAAACTAAATAATTAATATGGAAGTTAAGTTGTATAAAAAAAAATCACTTGTGTTATCTCTGCGATGAAACCATGGTTGTGAGAAAATCACAAACTAAATTTGAGAGTGTGTTGGAAAATATAGAAATGAAATAAAATCCATTACTAATAAATATTGTTATTAAAATCTAACATTTTGGAAGTAGAGACATCAAAGTTCTTCTGGAGGAGAAAATAGCATTAATGCTTGAAAGTGTTGGAAGCAGGTGATTATACAACTAAGAAACCGGTTAAGTAGCTTTTAAAAAAAAAAAAACCCTAATGTAATGCACCTTGTTGCTTATCACATTAATAAGGTTATAGGTTTAGGTGCATCACAATTTATTTATTTTTTTAGTTAAACTATTTTACAAAAATAGAGTATGGTTTGGTAAATTTTTCTATATAGCGCTATTATCATGCACTTAGTTTCAAACATTAAGAGAATTATAAGGTCAAAAATTGTTCTAAAAATAAAAAATTTGATATCAAAATCAACTTTAGAAACAGGCATAAAATTTGATATCAAAATTGGTCTAAAAAAGCCGATATTCTCCTGTAGAAACAGGCATTCCTTCACTACCAACAAGACTGGATGAATCCATGTTTGACTCTGTCGTAAGATATTTGAAAAGACTACGGGGAATAGGAGGTACAACAGCAGAAAAAAAAATGGTGAGCCCGACGTAAGAGGAGGAAAATCTCCTTCTTCCCCGAAACTAGACCAAGCACCAGAAGGAGGCCAATTGAATTAAACTGGCTCTTCAAGAGGAGATCGAGTAGTAAGAGGCAGGACAAATGGGAGAATAGGTTGTGAAAACTTGGCAGACCTAGTGGACTGAGGAGTTTCAAAAGAAATGTCTGGAAAAGATCTACCACTAGGAGGAAGTGAGGACGACGAAACTGGTGGTTCTGCCACCGTGACTGTATGTCAAGACAGAAAGGAAAAAATATCACCAATCGAAGGCTCCAAGATAAAAAAAAAAAAACTAAAGAAAAAACAATAGGCCAATTAATAAAACTTTTAATGGGCGTGTGATCGTAGGTGATTAATTTTATGACACTATATCCAGATTATGTTGTTTCATATTTTAAGAGTTGATAAATACGTAAAAGATGACTCTAGTCACTTTCAATTTTAAACGAGCATGAAAGGACAAGTGCTCAACGATCTCTTATATTTTTTAAAGAGTCATGAAAAGACCAAAATGACTACTCTGGTACTCTAAGCAAGAGGGTATACCAAGTTTCTGTGAACTGCCATATACACCTTGGTGATCAAATGAAAGGGAAATGACCAAGGACTTAACATACATGCAGGTAGTCTCCCCGAACGCTGTGTTCGGTGTATCACGATTACAAGGCGGCAGACTTGGCTTCCTATGGATAAAAGGATTGCAAATTAGAGGGGTCTCCCTTTATATACTCGATGGTACGGGGAGCACAAGTTCGTGCTAGCGTTGTCTAAAGCCAGATGGCGAACGACAACTACTAGGTTTTAAGACATCGAAACACGTCTCTAGCCTAGACCACTAAAAATGTTTCGTTAGGTTTCAATGCTTCCTTAGCTTAATTGAATGAATTTCAAAGTTTATGTTGGATTATTTTTTAGTTTTAAGGCCCTATCGAATTTGGATCTCAAATTTCCTAAATGCAAGCTATATGCAAATGAACATCATTTATGATTCAATGAATGCTAGTTACGAGAAGGAGAAATATCTTTCAAACAAAAGCAAACAATGACAGTATACGAAAAAATCCACTAATGCATCTAACACAATCAAACAAAAATGAAACTCTTTCCTAGACTATCAAACGCTAGTTGTACAAAAGAATGTTTTAGTTTCGATGCAAAGAAAGAATGGAAAATATGTTTTTTTTTTTTTTTTTTTTCAATGAAAAGAAGTACATGATGAACTAATTACATGAAAAATGAAAACAAACACTAGCTTGAGTATTGTGTAAGAATCGAAATTGAATGACTCAATCAAACACAAGAAAGCATTCAAACTAATGCTGCAATCTTCCATACCAAAAGAAAATTTTCAAAACAACCCAAAGCAAGCAATGAAATCTATGCTTGGAGCAACAAGGAGAAGAATCAATTGACAAAAGAAATGATCATTTAATCAAAGAAATCACTCAAAAGGACCAAGAAAACTTAGTGCAATCGACCCAAGAATGAGACTGACAATAATCAAAAGACTTGATTTCCTAACATAAGGCTCAGTGCACCAAGACACTTAGAAACCCTAAGGCCTTAATTTACACTAATAAGAAGATGGACAAACGATTGAGAAAAACAAGTCAATAGCAGTCAAAACAGTCCCAAATGCATAATTACACATAAAAAATAACCCAGAAGCAAGCACAACTGACCAAAAGACTCATTAAGGAGGTCAAACCAAATCCTAAAGGATTCGGCGCGACTGTAAGGCTGTAATCCGCGCCAAACAGGGGTTGGCACAACTGCAACAAAAGCAACCTATGCCAATTGGCGCGATTGTTCAGATGAAAAGCGCGCCAAGCCGAATAACTATGGAAAAAAAGGAAAAACCAAAATTCAATGAGCAGAGGTCAATCTCGACATCCTAGAGCTTAACAAAGGATATAAACCAAGAAAGACAACTAGAAAAAGACAGATAAACAAATCAATGATCGAAATTGACCCAACAAGATGAAATGACAAACTCACACCGTCTTCCCCAGCGGAATCGCCAATTTTTTAAGCAGATAAATCCTCTCTGTGGACAGAGACGATCCCTCTAGCCCTAGAGTGGGTCTAGAAAAAAATAGACATGCTAGAGTGTTGATTCCTAATTACTGACTAAAAAGAGGACATGGTAGATCGACCTACCTAGAATCCAATGCTATCATCATGGTTGTAGTGGTGGTGGCCTCTCGCTCCTTCCTTGGAAAGTCACAATCCTTCCGCAATCATGCTTGGATACCTGCACATAGAATAGCAAACAAGAACATCATACGACATAATAATTTCATTCATAACTACTAGCCAGTCAAAGAGGGCTAAGAATATTGCATTAAACATCTAACATAATACAAAATGGGAACCAAACAATAGTCACGTGTATGTATTAATAGAAGGAAGAGTTACAACAAATGCTTCAATGTCGCAATCTCCTCGAGCAGGGTTCAGCCGAAGAGCATCTCATATGCTCGTCAGGGAATTCAGACGAGATGAAGACATGGACTCAAGCTCTCTCAGAAGGCATGGACTCAAGCTCTCTCAACATAACTCCTTCTTATTCTATCTCTTCAATAGTTCAGCTACAGTATGTTCAATTCTCCATGTTCAGCTAGCTTATGAAAAGAGAGATAACTTCTTTTTATAGAGGAAAAGGACGAGGTTAGGATCCCTACAAAGGTGGGAGGGAGGCTTATCCTTTAGTGAGTTCCCATAAGAGGTGGAAACCGTAAACTAAAGTAGGGAGTCTGTGGTTTATTCAGTTCAACCACTCCCAATGACTCATCCTCGAAGTTGTTGGAGTGAAAGCTCCACCTATATTTTTAAAAAACATTCCAAAAACAGCTCGGCGTGGGTGGCTAACTGAGACAGATCGCCAACTGGCGCGGGGCCCAGTGTTAATCTTCCTCGTCGGCGCGAGGGTGTAACTGAATACTCGCACCAAGGCAAAAACAAGGATTTTTGAGTCTCTGCTCAGGGAGTTGTCAACAGAAGGAATATTACTCTCATGTAAAGGGATACAATGATGGTCTTTGCAAGGCATGACACTGCTTATTGATCACAGAAATGACCCTCCAATGGGTGAGATGGGGATTGCAGGGACAGTGACAAAATGTTATGTAACAAAGAGTGAATGAGGATGCTTTTGTGAAAGCATTGTGAGTGAGTAGAGTATGCAGTTGCTTCTCACATAGTTTTTGCAGAGATATAACATATATTTGTGAGTAGAAATCAAATATAGAGTTGAGAAGAAGTTTCATAATTTGTGGAAGAATATTTGCAGCTTGTTATGTGGTTGAGAGAGGTATTTTGGTGTGTGAAGTAGTGAGGAAATTCCCTTCTTCGGGTTAGATTAGATATATTATTCAGAATTGATGAGCAGAATGTTAGAGCTGTTGGGTTACTCATATTGAGCTAATTAAGAACCCAATCTGAAAATATATGAAACTAGGTTTACATGGAGGAAGTGAAGGCATGGAGGCTTTAGTATAGACAATGATTTGTCCAATTCATAGTAGGAATATTTTTCTCCATCCAATAGGAGTTGCATAGTCAAATGGCAGTTGGGAAAGGATCGTTGGTCATGGGAGCTTCCAACAGATGGTAATCCATAGATCCACGAGAGAAACATATTTTTGCATTGATAAATCCTAGCATACTGTAGAGGAAGCCAAATCTTCCAGCTTATGGTTGTAATCTAATCCATGTCAATTTATTCAACACATTAATAGAATATTTGAGAAGCGCAGTAGCAGTAGGATGGTTTTCTCCAAAAAGGGTTTCTGCCAAAAATACTTGTGTTTTTCATGGTAATTTCTCATGATTGTTGTGATTTCAGATTATTATTGCTTATATGATTTGATGAGCTAATCTTGTGAATGTGCACGGATATTAAGTATTGAATAAATATAAATTGGTGAAATTTTGTATAAATGCCATCACTACTGATCCCCTACCCTTCTTAGTAATGAATATATTTCCAACAAGTGTGCACAAAAATCATGGTGCACACTAAAAATATTTTTTCAAACAAATGGAAAAAAAAAGGAATCTACACATTTAAATGGAAAACTAAATTATTTATATGGAAATTAAGTTGTATAAAAAAAATCACTTGTGTTATCTCTACCATGAAACCATGGTTGTGAGAAAATCACAAACTAAATTTGAGAGTGTGTTGGAAAATATAAAAATGAAATAAAATCCAATACTAATAAATATTGTTATTGAAATCTAACATTTTGGAAGTAGAGACATCAAAGTTATTCTGAGGAGAAAATAGCATTAATGCTTGAAAGTGTTGGAAGCAGGGGATTGTACAACTAAGAAGCCGGTTAAGTAGCTTTTAAAAAAAAAATAACCCTAATGTAATGCACCTTGTTGCTTATCACATTAATAAGGTTATAGGTTTAGGTGCATCACAATTTATTTATTTTTTTAGTTAAACTATTTTACAAAAAGAGTATGGTTTGGTAAATTTTTCTATATAGCGCTATTATCATGCACTCAGTTTCAAACATTAAGAGAATTATGAGGTTAAAAATTAGTCTCAAAATAAAAAATGTGATGTCAAAATCAACTTGAAGATAACTATTAAGATTCAAAGTGATAATGATAATAAAAATAAATATTTTTGTTGTCACATAGTTCCAAGAAAATTTAAAGAAAAAATTAACTAGAAAAACAAAAAGTTGAGTACCAAATATGACATGCTCTAAACATTGATGCTCGCCATATTGCACCTCCTACGCCAACTTACTGAAATAAAGTACAAGTCAATACATTGATTGATTATATCAATATAAATGTAGTTACATTTTTTTGTTAAACGTTTATAAATATATATACAATTTTTTTTTTTTAAACGTTTATATAAATATATATATATATATATATATAACCCTATGAGATCCACCTCCGTACAAAATTCCTTTCAATGGACAACGCTCTACCCACATGACAAAAGACAAACAACTTTTCACCTAAAACGACTTGAATTTAAATTCCAATGTACACCACTAACATAGATTCCAAGCCAACATCAACATCATACACCAACATGATAAGCATAAGGAACAATCATACACCAACATGTACCTACCACTAGATATATATAAATAAAGAGAGAATGTTACAATCAATTAATATTTTTTCTGAACTCAATATTATCAATATTAAAGTTATTATCAATATTTTGATTTTCAAACACTTTTATAACCAAAAAGGTATAGCCACGTATGTATGTGTGACCCCCCATCAGGGTCTTTTGAAAAGAAACTTTTATTAAAATAAAGCATCTCTGCATAAAGTTGTGATGATAAAGGAGGGGGAAAATGATCATCTATGTGGAATAAGGTGATGTTATTATATTTTTCTACTCGTTTAAAATAATTTTTATTTAGGATTAGAAGCTTATTTATAATAATTTTATAGATAAAAACAATATATTGGAAAAAAATCCTCAATAGTTTAATCTTTAAATAATTTTTTAATTAATACTGGTAAATAAATAATAAAAATAGAAATATTTTTTTATAAAATTTTGGTAAAAAAAAATATTTAAAGATTCCTTAAATTCCCTTTAGAATTTTTAATTCCCTTTAGATGGGGTGTTTCACACACAAGAAAGTGGGGCGAGTTTTCGTCACCCCGCATAGATGCCCCCATGTTATTGTTTGGTGCTCAGAATATGGCACATCACCCTTGCACTTTCACTCTACAATGAGCCCATTCACCTTGGCATCACATATTCTCACCTGCTCACTTGCCCTAGTGTCTTTGTGTAAGTAATCGACTGCAATAGCCATTGACAAGGGAAATTTAAGGATGGAAATTTATCTTAAAGTTTAGAAACATTGGCGAAAGTTACTAGTCCCTTATATCTAAACTTTAAAATTATTGGTGATATATTTTTAAAAATACTCAAATATATAACGATTTCATCTACAGTCTTTATAATTTTTTGATGATTTTTAAGGTAAAATAATTTTATACTATAAAATTTAGGTGAATCATTTTTATAAAAAAAATGAAAATTGGCAAATCGTTTTTTTGGAAAAAGCACAAAAATTAGCCATATTGTGAATATCAGCCCCTAAAATTTTTCGTCGCCATCGACGAGGGATTTAATTGCCAAGTTTATGGTTACCACCCACATCACATCCGATGCCAAAATCGGACAAAGGCTATCCTGCAAGGTGGGACATTGCATGTTGCTAAATTGGGGAATATGGAAATTCAACAACATTTCTTACAGAGAATTTGGATCCTTGGTAACAAGCTCAACCTTTCCCAATCCTATGTGCCACAAAAAAGACAATATGCTCATCTCTTAGCATTACTGGTCTTTGGCCTTCTCATCAATCTCACATGACTTCTTGAAAAATAATGTCAACTCACTGGTGAGCCATGTTTCATTGCTTCAATGTTTTTTACTCTTGGCTCAAAACTGCAGTTCACATCAGCCACTAAGATTTCCCTTTGGGCAGAGTTGTGCCTGATTTTCCCGACTTAGAATTAGGTCTCTAGTGCAGGGTCTAGTTATCTCACCAAAAATTTAGTCATTCCATGTCGTAGGTTGATCCTCCTCTCTCCATGGTTATCTTCTTCTACTTGGCTTTTTCATGGTTCAGTTTCAACCTTCACTATTGTCAAGTTTTTGGGCTCTATTTCTTAGGCTTATTAGTTTTATTTCCTTTACAGCTTTGTTGCCTCTTCACACTCTCACAGTATTCAAGCCTCTGGGGAGTTCCTTCTCGCCGATCTATTCCATTCTTAACCTCACATCTTGTCAATCCCTCGCCTGATTTTGACCCTCCACCATGGATATTACTTTGGGATTGATCTCGTATCGACACCTCACCCTCCGTCCACCCCTATCTCATTTCTGACACCTCTCCCCTTGCCCACCAAAATAGTTTCCCCCCTTCATGCAACCAGAATGACCCACCAAAGAGCTCATGTTCATCAAGGGGTAGTGTATTATCGTGTGGAAATTGGGAAAGCAGGTGAGCTCAACATAGATTTGAAGGCTCAACAACATATTTTCAATATCTCACCCCACTTGTTATCAGCGAAAAATTTCATAGCAAGAAATATCCAATTAGCAACACCTTCTCCCATACATGAAGGTATTGGAAGATATGGTTAATTGGTGTTTGATGCATGTCACATGCATGGATGATATAATCAATATATGTACACAATGGACCTTTATTGGTACATGAAGTATTTACTGGGAAAGGTCTTACTAGATAGGCATGAAAACTAGGAGGATGTCCTCTTGTCCATGGAACACTTGCATCGACACTTAATGAACCTGGATCATTTCCTGGAGTGCATAGAGAAGCACCTTGGCATCCCTCCTTCTATTGGTTGCTCACAAGGTATCAACAAGGAGCCTTTAGGTTGCAACAAAAAATTAAAATCCCTCCTCTTAGCCAATTTCCTCTTGGTATGGTTTCGTTTTATCAGTTATTGGTTTCTTTGTATTTTTCTCAAGGCCTCAAAGGCCCACTTTTTGGCCTGTATATTTTTTATTATGAATCTCTATGTAGCATTTTTTCTTATGCCTCCCTGAAAAAAAAACAATTTTGTATATGGTCGAGAAAATTTCCCTTTGCTAGGGTTGATAGCCCTAACAGAGTGGAAGAAAAAAATTAAATAAAAAAATAAAACCAAATTTTAAAATCAATTTGAATTCGCAAAGTAGGTGACTAGTACTCACAGGTGGGTCCTATGTTTGATGTAGATCCCGCGAGATCTAAATCCTAATCACTTGCTCCAAAAGAGAAAACATGCAACAAAATTAAGATACCAAGAGAAGAACAGAGAGATCAAAATATTCAAGCATATATATCATGTCATTCCATAAACAATTTCATTAATAATTTATAACATGAAATATATAAAATAGAGATGGGATGGAATATGAGTTTATTTTTATTCAAGTAGCAACAGTAAGGTATTAACAACATCACCTGATCCTAGTTGTCGGCACCAACTAAACCTTCCTTTGAATCCTTCTTTCCCGTACCATTGAAGGTCTCCTCTATGTTGGCTTGAGGGGTCCTGACCCAGGTTCTGAGTTATCGTGCAACCAAAAAAACCATCCAACTGTTGTCCCTTTCGGTAGTGATCTTCTTGCGCAGACATAAGTCTCACCCAAAGCAGTATGGGGGGGTGATGGAACTAGGTTTCCACACCCCGAGGAAGCTTTTTGATGTAGTGGACCTAAACAAACTTATAATAGATATATTAACATATGTGTGCATGCACAGTCAAAATATCAACCCTTCTGCAGATCATCGCAGAATACTTCAGTATATTTTCGCATTGTAATCAAGTACACTTTATTCATATCTACTCATTAACTACTATTCGCATATATGTAATTAACCAATCACAAAAGTAAATGCGGAACACAAAACATATTCTGACCATAAAGAAAATAACATATACAAGAGTCCATGTTCGCCAAAACTGTCTTCTTTATTAAGAGATCTACCAATTCAGTACATTCAATCCTTCTGCGCACATAGCCAGTAGAGTCCGCACACAGCCAGGACTTAGATCTCCTCACACACAGCCAGGACTTAGGTCTCCTCGCACACAGCCAGCAGGAACCTTTCTACCAAAACAACCCAGACTTAGATCAAAACATTAATAAAACATCGGATAATATTATTAGATTGTCTCTTCTCGACTCAATCCTTACATATTTATACCATCTTGACGCGCACATACCATGGTCTCAAACTATTGTTTAGGACTCGTGGTTTTCCCTTTTAAACCCATTACAATGATTAAGGGATTTTGACCCTCCCCAAAGCCCCTTTGACTCTTTGCGCATAGCGTGTTTAACAAAAATTAGACAAAACTTAACCCCAAAATGCACCCCATGGGACCCTGCTCCAACAGGCCCCCAACAAAATCTCGTGACTCGTCCCAAGTCACTGTGGGGTGGTCACCTTCATCTTCATCTTAAATGCTTCGATATAGCTCCAGGGTGGCAATATCACTTCGACGCTCTGCGCGGCAGCACTCTGCGCTTCATCAACCAACTTCGTTGTCATCAGCCCCTCAGCTGCCAAATTAATGATTTGTTGTGTTTTCTGGAGGCTTTTGAGAGTGTCATCAAGATTTTGTGACAGCTGCACGGCTTCCTTAGCCCAAGGCTGCATCCTTATTCCCAATAATTTCTCTTGGCGGCGCAGGTCTATATTTCCTTGCCTTCATGCAATCTGGCAAGTCGTTGTGTTGTTACCAAAGTGGGTGCCGCCATCTGAATTTCTATAAATTGTCATTCCTTAATGGGCAACTCATTTCTCAGTTGTTGTACCATCGATTCATTCTGAACAGCTGTCCAAATGCCCATGGATTCATCCAGTAATACTCCACATTTTGTCACTGCAACTGCTATATTATTTGTGGTAGTATTGACCTCTATTGCATGGTACGCTCTGACCTCTGGTGGTGTCTCAGGCTAGAGATTCATTTGCAACTTAGCAATCTATTGCTCAAACTTTTCCTGGGCTATCTGAATTTCTGTGTGCAATTCCTTAAGCACAACGGCAAAGCCTTCTAATTTTGTTGTTGGTGTGGCTGATGCAGGGATAGTGACCTCTGGCAGATCATCACACACATGGTCGATCATGGCTTCTAATGCAGTGCGTCAATCCTCAGCCACGCGGCATGCCGATCCTAAGTTGTGTGGCACGCCTATTCTGCTATATGTTTCTTTTGCTGGAGCATTGCAGCTTGCTGTGGAGATTCATTGGCGACGTGGAAGGCATGAACCTCCCAGTACTATAACTCATCGACTATCATGTGGTGGATCGCATCGAGCTTCCCGGCTAGTAGCACCGCCAAATCGATGTTGATCTCTCCACGGGCTCTGAGGGAACCGAGCAAAGTAGGTGACTCTTTTCTAATCATTGGCGTGGGTATATGAAGTAGGCGTCTATCCCTGGAAGATGGTAGCACCGTTCTAATCGACTGTGTGTTGGAAGTTGTCACGCTTGCTTGCAGCTGGCTTGTTTCCTTCATGCTCTCTTACATCTAACTTGCTTTCACATTGAGCTCTTATATACTTGATTGTACTCCCTCGAGCACAGATTTATGTTGTGTGTTATCACCAAAATTTAGTCATCTAAACATTTACAATTAGATGGATCAAAGTACACCATGTAATACCAATTTTATCGTAGTAAAATTTCTTTCACTATAAGAAATAATTTAATAAACCATGTTTTATTAACTTATTTCTCGTTAAAACAAGAAACCACATGAGGAATAATTAAATAAATCCTTATTTATTTGATTTTCCTCTAGGAAAATTAATTAAACCAATGTTTAAATAATATTCCTAAAAACATTTAACCCAATTATGAGAAGTAATTATATAAAGCATTAGTTATGTTATTTTTCTCTATGAATAATTAATTAAATCATTATTTAGTTATTATTCCTTGTTAAATTTGACTAAATCACCTAGAAATAATTAAACAAAACAGTGTTCGTTAATTATTCCTTAACCAGATTCTTGAAATGATAAATAAATCATTTATTTGTTTATTGTTTCTAAATAAAGTTATTTGACCAATTTAAATACCTAGTCCCTCAACAAAATATAATAAAATATTCAAAGTTGTTAGATCTAGATCCTGGTTAATAATATTTTATTATTCACCATTATTGAGGATAACTCAATGTTTTGTTATAAATAAGAGGGTTTTCCATTCATTCTTCACTTTGATCACTTTCATTGTCGCGGTTTGATCATTCTCATTGTTGCTACTATTTTCTTTTGCTTCTTGAGCTTCCATAGAGTTCAACACATTCTTGGTTTTCTGCACCATTGAGAGAGAGAAACTTCTGGAACTGAAGTGTTGAGGACAACCAAGAACCCATCCCATTGAGGGGGATTGGTAACTTGTATTTTTTCCCTTTACCATTTGTTATAATATATTGAAAATACTTTAAAATATTCTCTTTTCTGTTGGATGCATGGAGTAATTACTATTTCTTTCTATTGTTTATCTGCTTTTACTGCATAGATCTAGTTTTTTGCAGCATTTGTTCTAACTATCGATTGTAGATATAAAGTAGATAAGCAGCCATTTCTGTTGTTAGGATTATTTGTCACACACATCTAAAGTGAGATCTTTTCATACACTTGCATTAAGAATTTACGCTAACAAATGGTGGCTCCATTGTTGTAATTCAGATTCCTGCGTGACCAGCAGCTTCAATAACAAGGGTTTTTCTTCAGCTTTTTTCTATCTCTTGATGTTGTTTTTTAACTTTTATGCCCTAAATCAGTCAAAATTCTAAATTTGGGTTGTTTTCATGTGTTTTCCGTAGGTAACAGGTATCAGCTGTGCCAGAGACGACAATTTTTCCGCAACCTTCCACCCAAATATTCAGGAACCAAAAGTCACACTTTTTGGCTCAGAAACTGTGATTTCTCATAGAACTCACACTTATCTTCCCAGAAACTATAATGTCCACAACCCACAAGTCAGTACCTACGAGCCATAACTTTTTTCTGAATTTTTTCTGTGTCTGGCAGGATTTGCCAAGAGCACTTTTTTGGGTTTTCTTACCTCTATCTCAGCCCATATTAGGCCTGGATATGCTCATTTTGTCTCCTTAAAGTAGATACAAGCCTCCTAGGGTTTTAGTACATTTCCACCGTAAAGCTGAGTAGGTAGTCTGAGATTTGCAGTGCTTTCAACCATTGTTTTAGGGTTTGATATATCCTTCCTTCATGTCCTTTTTGATAGGTTATTATTCCATCCAAAACCCCCTATTGAGTTATTTTTGGTCTTTCTCTTAGGGTACCCCTATTTCCCCAAGGGTTTTAACCTTTCGCCTTCCAATTTGCAACAGTTTTTCCCTCCGGTTTCTTGTTGTTTTCTCTGTCATTTCCAGCAGATCCAATTCATTAGATCCCTAAACCTTAGACCTTATATATTTTGATTATCTTGTGTGTTTTGAGTCAATTTCGCTCACCTTTTAGGCTAGTTGTTTGGGAAGCCTTCTTTTGGGTTGAATTTATGCATAATTAGTTGTTTATTTTATTGTCATTTCAGTTTTATTTATAGTACTTCAACATTTTTTATTTTCCTTTATACAACCGTCTGGGCTTAATTAAAATTAAGACATGGCCTACACACACTCACACCTAAAGTGAAGAGTGCTTGGTTTACACTATCAATCCAAGGCATAAACATCGTAATGAAATAATCTTCCTCATAGAGCCTTTGTTTATCACTTTTCAACCTTTTCGTGTCATTTGTGGCTTGCCATCATTGCGCCCCCAATGAATTTATCACAGAGACTCCAAGGCCTTCACCCTCAGTTTCTGTTAGGATGACTTACTCCACCGCATAGGGTTTGAGTTAGTCCTCTGTCGAGTACGCATACCGACTCTAATTTTGGTTCATAAGGTTCTTCCTCTGATTCCGAACATGGTTCCCCTCACCCTCATACCGTCACCATGTCAGGCACCAATGTAAGTCCTGGTACTCAAGTTAGTGGTGTCCCTGGCCCTAATGTTGGAGCTGCTACTAGAGGAACCACTACTGGAACTATTATGGCTACTCGTTTGCTTCCTTTTGTGGGAGGTTTAAGTCTTCCTGATTGTAGCCAGTTAATAAATGACCCTATACTCCATGATGTAGTTTGGCCAACTATGCCAACTAATCTTCATTTCGACATTTCTAAGTTTGAAGGAAAAACTGGAGAGGACCCTACTAATCATGCCCGCTCCTTTCATATGTGATTTTTGTCCAATTCCGTTACTAGTGACTCTATTTTCCTTCGGTTGTTGCAACGTATGCTCACTGGAGAAGCTGCAAAGTGGTATGTTGACTAGACTTCTGCATCTCATTCCACTTTTGCGACTCTTGCTAAAGTGTTTATGTCTTATTTTTAGTTACCCATATGCTATGATACTGGTACGGAGTTGTTGACTGCATTATGTCAAACTTCTGCCACCCGCCTTTCTGACCATATTCAAGAATGGCATAGAAGGAGGAGCTTTTGTCAAGATCCTACATTCAACAACCGTGTCTATACGGACTGGTTTCTTAGAACGCTTTTTCCTTCCATTGGTAAATATGTCGCATCTCATTTTCCAAGTCGCGTTAAAATATGACTTGATCTATGCCGATTTTGGTTATGTTTATATCGTTTTATCGGATCTTCCTAGACCCGGTGGTGCCAACACACTAGGGGTATCTCATGCCACCGAATGTATTGTTGGATCTCTTTCACATCCATATACTCATCCTTCCATGGTTTATGGTTACCCCTAAGGGAGACCAGCTTCTCCAACACCTATCCCCCTCCCGACAACATGTATCCCAATCCAAGAACACCTTACGCATTTGACCAACCGCATCAACTGATTCCAGGCCAGTTGTTGCTCAACCTATTTACCCAAATATTTTCCAACCTCCTTTCTATCCTTATGCACAACCTGATGCTCCATGCCCTCCGGCATCAGCGCCCCAGTCTCCTGTTCCTTCTCAACCTCTTCCATAGTAGCCACCACCTCCTCAAGATCAGGTGTATGCACAGCAAAGCGCAATTAATCCTCCTAATTCGAAGAAAAATAATAAGAGGAAAGGCAACCATAACAAACAAGCACAGGGTAACCAAGGGCGCTAAGGTACTCAACCGAATGCACCCCAAGGGAACCAGCCTAACACCACAAACTAGCAACAGGGTGATCAACCTAAGAAAAACAAGCCTCCTCGTACAAAAAATCCTTGTTCATGTTGTGTTTTCCATGGCCATTATACTCGTGATTGTCCTCTTTTACCCCAGATGCATCAATTTTTGGAAGCACAAGTAATGTCCAAAGGACAGCATGCCACCGCTTCACTTCCTCCAAACACTATGCCAACTCAACTGGTTGTTTTCACTAATCCTTTCCCTCAGCAAGGATATGTTACCGCCCAACCACCTCAAGGTCAGGCTGCCCCTCAACCTCCACAGTCTAGTACCCCTAATTACTAGATTCTAATGATTAATTCTAAAGAGGTCAATACCGTTGATGTCAACCTTTAGACCCAGTCGTGCCAATATGACAAGCAACTAGCTACGTTTGCAAGCAAGTCCCAAACCAAAGTTCCCACATAGTCCATTTCGACACCAAATTTTCCCTTATAGATCCCTCCACCTAAGGCATAGGTCATTCACAATATCCCAAAAGGGCCATTACGCCGAAATGTTTCTTTTGCCAAAGCCGCCCACACCTACAACGTAGTATATGACTTGGCATAGTCACCTACTTCCATGTCAACACTGGAAGTCTGTATGCATATTCTCTACTTAGAAAGGTTGGATGAAACTCGCCGCTTTGTTGCTTTGGTTATCAAGACACATAAGAAGCGGGTCAAAGCCCATTTTGACCATTCGGTTTCCCCTCACTCCTTTGTAGAAGGAGACATCATACTCCTGTACGACCAAGCTCACGATAAGCTGGGGGCAGGAAAATTTCAACCCATGTGGCATAGGCCTTACATTGTTAAACGCGTTTTGAAGAATGGGGCCTATGAGCTCATTGATTACGAAGGTCATCCTTTAAATCAGCCCAGAAATGGGTTGTATCTCAAAAAGTACTATGCCTGAGTCATTCATGCATTTTTTGTGTACATAGGTGTTTTTTTAACTTTTTGTACATTTTTTGGTTTGGTGTGTTTTTTTAGCGTTTTCATGCTTATTGGGTCGTTGCTTATTGTGCAGATGTCTATTACCCCTTATGTTGGTTTCACGGATGGTGCTTCCCGCAGTACCCGAAACTTGTCTTTGGCATCCTGGGTGATTTATGATCCTGTTGATGAGTTGATAGACCTGCAAGGTATTTGTCTAGGACGAACTACAAACAATGTCGCTGAATATGGTGTTTTCATTGAACTGTTAACCGAGGCGATTACCCTCGACATTAGTGCATTGGTTGTACATCTAGATTCACAGCTTGTTGTTCTTCAACTTAATGGGCATTATTCAGTTAGAAACCCTCACATTTTAAGATTGTATTTATGTGTTCGTTTGTTGGAAAGACATTTTGATTATATCACATATCAACATATTCCTAGACAAATGAATGCATTAACTGATACAGTGGCTAACATTGTATTGGATAGACATTTGTGTAATCTGTAAAATCATCATCATATGAGAGAATCATATCAAATATGAAAATAGATGTATATATATATATATATAGAGAGAGAGATATAGATATATATAATGTTTGCATCAATGTGAACCATAAGTTTCAAAAAATATGTGTGTTTCTGTTACATCCTGAGACATCATGTCTCTCAAAAATATCCAGAAATAAAGCCTAGGTGTCTAATCGGCATGATGATCATGATAACATGTCATTTCTCGAACAAGCCTCCTCAGCAAGCGGTGAACTCGATTTAACACCCCTACATTGTGTCTCTAATACGCACAAGGAACGTCGTTGAATCATGCATAATCTAGGATCCCACGGGCGATTCCCTCCAAATTTTGCACAATCTCCTCCTCCTCACCCTGAGGGGAAACATCAAAATCGTGAGGTATTCTCCTCGCTATCGGAGACATCCCTTCAGGTCTCTCTGGGCCTACATCTGCAAATTCATGGATTAATTGTCAGGACATACATACCAAAAAAAATCATAATACTCATGAAAATTGAAAATGATTCTTACCAAGTGCTTCATCCCAATCATCTCCTTTCGGGAGTGGGAGATCTGGATCACCAATGAAGTCTGTGCTAGAGTAGGGCCAGTCCTCCATGACAATCAACTGTCGGCAGAGCCAATCGAAGAATTCTGGTCTCTAGGACATCTGCTGACCGCCCCCTGATCTTGGCATCAGATCTACCCATCGGGCCGTCCATGGTTCCAGTGTTGGTGGTGTTGGGACTATCACCTCCTGACGCTGAAATATTGGTAGTCATTCCAAGAATAACGATACCAGGATAGACCCATAACCAAACTGCTTAAATTTCGTCTTCTTGCACTTTGTCAGCTGACGTTTTATATTGATTGTTACTGCCTCTGCCCAGTTGTAGATGGTCAATTTCAAGTAGTCTACAGCAAGAAGTAGTTGTGTTTTTGTTGCTTCATGCGGTTATTTTGATCTCTCAGCTCGTGTGATTGTGTGTAGCACTACCTTCAATGCTAAATCCGAGATAGTCTGAATATCCACCTTCCCGCTTTTTTATCCTTTCCATGCCCCTGGACATACCCTGTCTATTACCATGCTCATGTTTTCCATGGTAGGCCAGGTGTCGGTCAATATTGGTGCTGCTCCCATCCAGGACAAACCTGTTATGAAATAGACATATGAAACATCAATCTCGAGTTCCTGATCTCGAAGAATGAATTTTTCCTAGTCCTCGTCCCAGATACTGATCAAGTATTGTAGCAGCTCCAGAGGAGCTCTAAGGCACGGTGGTACGAAGAACTTTTTCAATCCACAGTCTCTAAGAGCTTCCATGCATCTCTCATTATCCATGGCAAGCTCATCTTCTTCACTGTGTTCCCTTTCCTTCCACTCAATTACCATTTTGCTACTTTTTCACCTGCAAACATGTTCATATGAACATTATTAGCCAAATCAAAAGATAAAATTTGTGAAATTTAGGCTCATAAAGCTTTCATTGTGAGTTTAAAAACATTGTGCAGTTGGTGCCACTGTTTGGGAAATATTCGTGCCAATGGGCGCACCTTCGTTCAGGAAATCGGGCGGTTGGCGCAAGTCCATGCCTAAAACTCACGCCGAAATTTGTGCCCTAGTTTTCAAAATTTCCCCCTCATAAATTAAAATGAAGGTTGAAGATAATGAAATAAGATTTAAAATGTGGGGAAGGATGTCGGCGCTTACCTGGAACTCACGGATTCAAGATTGGTCTGTCGAATTGCTGGCTATCATCACCGCAAAATCGTAGTATAAAATGGGTAACTATTGTTCCACAAGAGGTAAAAGTGAAAATTATTTTTTTTTACCATTTTTTGAATTTTATAACTTTTCAGAACCCTAATTAGGTTTTGAGACATGTTTTTCGATTATTACGTTATGTTATTTCAAGAAATAGTTTTTACGTTTGTTTCTTGTGCAACGACAGGTCTTTAATGAGATAGCGGTGAAGTAACGAGTTGTATTTTATACTTTTTCGTACTTAGTAAAAACACGAAAAAGTCATTGCTGGAGTCATCTTTCTGCTCTTTTCTGACTCTCTAAAACTAAAAATATTTCCGAGACTCTTGTCATTTTGAACTCGTTAAATGGTTGTGAAACGATATCTACCTAGTGTACATTTACCCCTTTTTCGAACTGGTCTAGATTATTTATGAAAAAGGAATACCTTAGCCTATCGCAACTAAGAGGTTCTTTCAAATATTGTTTTCTACCTTTTCGGATCTAAGAGACTATTTACGAAAAGGGACATGCTAGAGTTTTCTTTTTCACTTCTTTTCAAACTCTCTAAACATGAAAATACGTTGAGTTATCCCTTTATCAGACTCGTTAAACCCTGATGACATTGAACATCGTCACCATGACGTTCATCGAGTTCCTCCTTCCTAGGGCTTGTAAAATGTACTAGGATGGATTTATTCGAAGGAAAAACTTACAGTGCAAGCATATGCTATCCCCTTCAAGCTTGTTTTCAAAAATAATTGGGGTACTCGCCAAAAATGGTAGGGGGAAATTGAACCAGTCTTTAGTTGTGTCGATAGTATGTCGCTCTTGAACATGACACTCGTTTGCATTCGTGTCGGGTTGGGGACATCTAATTTCGTCATTCTTGCCTTCATGGGTTTGGGTAATCTGCTTTGACCTCTCATCTGCTCTTTGCCACGCCATCATGACCTCAGATCCCTTGATGTCAAATACTGCCAAATCCAAAGTCATGTCGCTGATATGTTCAAGATAATTTTGTCTCTGCAATTTTCAGCCTCCCTTTGATTCTCAATTGGTCCTGATTCACTTTCATCATGTTTCTCTGTCTCGTGTCGATGATGCGGGAAACATTATGGCCCTCCTTTGACCAGGTCACTTCCTATCAAATTCAGCTCATTATCCAGGAATTTGATCTAGAGACTCCCTACCAGTACCTTGGAGCCTGCATGCCTCAATGGCAGGTTCTTCGCATTCGATGATAGGTCCACATCATTGGCCTTCGATTGAGTGATTATGTGGGTGTTCGACGCCAGATCACTGTTCATATTTTGTGGATTGTACCTGTTGTACCTTGAGAGCCATTGTCATCATTGGTGGTTTCTCTTATGCCTGTTAACAGCTTCCATAATTGGTTGGTAATCAGGGGATTTTCTTGCATGTTCGACTTCAACTCACATATTCGCATACTTGAATTTGTACTTTTTCAGGTCGAGATGGAGCGCAAGACCCTATGTTTTGTCTAATAAGATCCAAGCTGTGAGATATTGTGGTTTATCATGACTTATTGCATGACTCTTTCGATTGGATGGTTGCGACCATACCTGAGTCTATTTGTTGATCCTTACTGCTGGATGGCTGCATCCATACCTCAGATCTCAGTTCATATATATACTCTATTATGGATGGTTTCTCCCATGCCACATGTTCATGTATCAGAGATATCAGTTGTACTTGTAATTGCAAGTCTTCCGACAGTTGTGTTTGGTTCGAACACGTTCTCGTAAAGCATTTCACCCCTTCCTCTCTCTCGAACCTCATGCTTTAGGGGGCATTTGTTACACAACATTTTGTCACTGTCCCTACAATCCCCATCCCAAACATTGGAGGCTCGTTTCTATGACCAAAATAAAGTGTCATGCTTTTCAAATACTATCATTGCATCCCTTGCCATGAGCACAACATTCCTTATATTGACAATTTCCTGAATAGACCATCAGAAACACCTGTTTTTGCCTTGGCACTGATAGCCCGTTATGCCCTCGCACTGATGAGGAAGATTAACACTGAACCTCGTGCCAGCTAGTGCTCTGTCTCAGTTAGCTACCCACACCAATCTATTTATGGAAATGTTTTTTAAAAATAGAGGCAATGTTTCATCATAACAACTTCGTGGGCGAGTCATAGGGAGTGGTTCGACTGAATAACCATGGCCTTCCTCCTTTGGCCTCTTGTTTCCACCTTTTGGGGAAACCTCCCAAGGGATAAGACCTCCCTTCCACTATAGTAGGGATTCCAACCTCATCCTCTCCCTCTATAAATATAGCCATCTTCCATTGATTTGCTAGCTGAACTAAACATATTGTTGCAGAAACGCTGAAGAGATTTCTATTCACTTTGCTAGAGAAAGATAGAACAGAAGAGACCCTCATTGAGAGAGCTTAGGCTTGTGTCTTCATCCCATCCAAATTCCCTGCTATTCAGTGAGACACACTTCAACTGAACCCCGCTGAAGGAGGCTGCGACGTCAAGGCTTGGTCGTAACTCTTTCTTCTATTAATACATATGCATGACTATTGTCTGGTTCCCATCTTGCATTGATGTATTTTATTTGATGCAATATGCTTAACCCTCCTTAACTAGTTAGTATTTATGAATGAGATTTTTGTTTCATATGATGCTCTTGTTTGTTGATCTTCGTGCAGGTATCCAAGCATCGCTGTGGAAGGATCATGACCCGCAAAGACAGGAATCGAGAGGCCACCACTACAACAGCGACGACAACAACGTTGGACTCCAGGTAGGTGGATCTACCTCGTCTGTTTCATTCAATAATTAGGAACCTAAACTCTAGCTTGTCTCTTTGTTACTAGACCTACTCTAGGGCTAGAGGGATCGTCTCTATCCGCAAATAGGATTTACCTTCATATCAATTACTTTTGCCAATTTCTTTCCATCTTCTAATATTTTTACTTGTTCTTTGAGCTTATTAATCTCTGTATTTTGAATGGACATATCTTCCATTTCTTTGATTAATTTTATGGCCTCATCAGTGGGATGAGTTGTTGGTATTGTTGATGTTGTTTCTGATGCATTTGCTAGAGCTGATGTAGATGTTATGGGAATCACAGTAATGGGAATTGCTTCCATACTAGCTTGATTTTCCTGTACAAGTTTATCCATTTCTGTCTCCATTTCCTTTAGTTGAGTTGTCAACTGAATGATTAGATTCATCATTTCATCCTTTTAATTTTCTGTCTCCAAAACCTCCTTAGTTTATGGATGCTCAGTAGTTGGTAATTTTGATGTTTCTTCAGTTCAGCTATGTCTGCATTTTTCTTTTTTATAATTTCTTTTGCTACCTTGATGTCTTTTGGATTATAACCAACTTCTATTACCAAATATTCAAGTGACTTAATCATGTTGTCTTTTGCTTGTGATGAGGCTCTCTCTATCTTTAATTAGGATGGTATATTTGCTAGAGAATTTTGCAACTTCTAGATACTTAGAGCTTTATGTGTCATGGTTGAATATATCATCTCTCTTGCCTGCTTGTGGAATTCAATTTGATCAATTGGATGCACATTCTTGGAAATAAATTCAAAGGTTGTATTTTTATAATCTTCTGAAGTTTTGGGGGCCTATACCATTGGTTGTATAAATATCATCTGCATCTTCCTTGTTTTGAGGTCAAAAGTTGAAAGCAATCTATTCTAATCACTGGGAGTATTCTTCCAGTATTGTGCATATGTAACAACCTTTAATTCTTCATTTTTATTTTAATCTCTTTATATTTCTCAATGATATATTATTATTTCTCAACTAGCTTGCTAGATGATGAAATCTCTGCACTATTTTTCTTTTGAATGATTTGTGCACTAGAAGTTGATGGCAGAGGTGTTTCTTCTAAATGTGTTTTAGGTGCATCATCTCTGATAACAATATATGTTTCAATGGTTTCTTCCTGCTCTATCACTGGATTTAGCTTTGTTTTCTTTCTGTACATAAGCTTGAATTTACTATCAGATGTAGTTTCTGCTGAATAAGATCCTTCTTCTCTAGCCATTTTTGAATTTCTATCCTGTGGGGCTGGAATAAGCAGGATGGAACTAGTATTAGGCTACTTCTCCACCTATTGTAGAATTTTTTCCAACCACTATGACTGGATGGAATATTTCTCAATTTCAGGCTTAGATTCATGGATGAAAGGGGTGAGTTTAAAATTAACTCTTAATTTTATTATGACACCTAAGGGGTCATATGACCATTTGAAATTGTTGGTGAACTTTAACTCTTGTAGGCATTTTTCTGCTTCCTTTCTAGCATTCCTACTATTGCATATAAAAGGCCCTAGTTGGTTTTTTATCTTGAACTGGGTTTTATTTTTTGCTGAAAGTAAATTTATCTCATAAGAATTCAAGATCTTCCTGATGTACTCTAGGGAAAATATCCTCATTGGGAGGTATTTTGGAAGCTTGTAAGGGACTAATTGGCTTCCATACACTCTAATTTATGTGTGATTCTGGTATAAATACTAGTCTCCTGTCTTGCTCTGATTAGACAACTGTAGAAATTTTCTGATTTCCTCACTGATTCTTGGTTGAATAATGTTGCTAAGCATATTAACCATTGTACACAAAAGAATCAATAAATTATTTGAAACTAAATTCACTAGAATCCTTTCTAATCAAGGATGTCCAAAAGATAACAGACTAGGGATTACCCTCTGTGTCTAGTTTTTGTAGGTTGACTACAAACCTTTCTGACTGAAAATATATGAACAAATGAAATGATACTAAGGACTATTTGAACACTCCTTCTAGAAGTTTGATCAGTTGATCATGCATTGTGTCTGCCAGGAATTAGGAAAAGTTGAAAATTATAGCTGGAGGTTGGCCTGGGAAAAAGATAGAGAGGAAACCAAGGAATGATTCATCTACATGCTCATTTGTGAAATATCCTAACATAAAGGACAGCATGGTCACAATTTGTTTTGTTCTTTCTGTGAACATGGTAACAGAGTATGGTGGGTTGTTTTTAGGAAATTGAGCTGATTCAGGGAGAAAAGTATGAAAGATTTGAGACCTTTTAGGAAAGTCTAGCTTTAAGTAAATCTCAGTGAGGGTCTCAATGGATAAAGGCACTTCCTCTGGTTTTGATGGAATATGCAGCATTTGATTAATGGATTTAGCAGTGATAATAAATAGGATTTCTTAGTCAGGGGTGAATATGGCTCTTTCATTTGGAAAATAGCTAAGTTGGCACAGTCTGATTACTTCAGGGAATTGATAGGTCTTTGGAAATGTGTATTTTGGCAAGCTAGAGTTCCACGGATGAATATCATCTACTTGATCAGCAGATTTGTCATGGCTCCAGTAATGGAGCTCCAAAAGGTTGCTATCAGCGATGGTGTCATTTATTTTAAATTTTTTATCGACCAAAGGAGTGTGGTCAACATCTAACAAGGGTGGTTGCAAAGGGTTTACAGTTTGAACAGTTTGGGAATCCATCAATTTGGTTCAATTATTAATTAATTAGCTAATTTGATGGTGATGGGTACTCAGAATTACATGGAATATCGATGCTTTGATTGTGGAAGGGGTCCAGGTAGTAGTGGGAGCTTCAATCTTGGTTGGAAATGGATTTTGGTCTCTTCCACAAATCAACAGAGATGGGGAAATAAAGAAATAGCGGCAGGGTTTTATAATTTTGAAATTTCAGTGATTTATCGCATGGCGCGGGTGGTTTAACGCATGGAAGTGGTTTAGTGGTTTGGGAATGGGGAGGTGCGATAAAACATGGAGGTGGCAGGTGGTAGGGGAGCGGGTGGATAAAACCACCCATTTCACACCCGCCCCCTGGTTTTAAATATCAAACATCGAGGAGTGCAAAAAGGTTTGTTGGACGTTAGATCTGGCTAGCGATGATCGAATGGCTGATGGGATTGGATTTTTCAAAGGAAGGTGGGGTCGGGAAATACTTTATGTAGAGGGGTAACATGAAAGGGGGTCGGGAAATTATTTAAGCAAAGATGTAAAATGAAAATAGAGTTTAATTAAATTCATTTAAGTGGAGGTTTCAAATGATAGTGGGGGGGTTAAATGAAGTCGGGTTCAATGGACCTTTTTGCGCTTTTAAACTTTGAAAAAGTGGATTTTTTGTTTTATGAAAACACAAAGTTTTATTAAAATGGGAAAGGTATTTTTTTTAAAGGATAAAGGGTTTTTAGGAGAAGGGGAAGGGGTTAGAAAAATGGTTTTCAAATGGGAAAGGGATTTTATCAAGGGGAAGGTTTTAGGATAAGGGGAAAATGAAGAGGGAAGGGATTAGAAAATTGTTTTTCAAAGGGGAAAGGGATTTTCAAAGGGGAAAGAGTTAGAAAGATATTTTTGATAAGGGATAAACAAAATGATGCTTCTATAACTTTTTAAAAGTATTCTACCTACCCTTTTTTATCCCAACATTTTTTCTTTCCTTTATTGGGTGCATTTGAGCTTGATGACCCTTTTATTTCCCTTTGATAAGAAAACTAACTTATTTATAACCTTATACTTCCAATGGCTCAGATTAAAATTATGAACTCATTTTTATTCTCTATCTAACTACTGATCTGCCAAGCTTAAATGGTTTTTTCAGATCTTTGTTCACTAACTATCATAACATAAAATTTAAAGGCATGAATAATTAAGATTAGATTGCATGATTATCATGAAATTTGTGGCATTTTGAACAATATGCACACAATTTATTTGCAAAAGTAAAGTAAACTAAGAGTAGTGGAATTTGAATGTGCAATACTTTCATAATTTATTTTTGTCTTTTTTTATGGGGTTCATATTTTATATCTTTTTTTATTTTTCTTTCTTTTGGTCCTTTGATTATTGTTTTAGGACATACCCTCTTTTCATTTTTTAATATGGAAAACATTTGCAAAAAGCAAAGGTATGTACAATATTACAAGACTTAACATAGCCAATTCAAAATTATGATCCCTATTATTATAGGACCTTAACAACTCCATTGTCAAAAACAGTGCTTGGGAAATTGTTCCAAGGTTGGTTGATAAATTAGTGGTAGGTTCAAGATGGATCTACAAGGTAAAGCAAGTTGTTGATGGGAGTGTGGAGAAATACAAGGCCATATTTGTGGTTGGGGGCTTCTCATAGTTCGAGGGGATAGATTATGAAGAGACCTTTGCACATGTCACAAGGTATTCTTCCATAATATCCATCCTTTCTCTCTCAGTGCAAATGGCTGGCACATTCATCGAATGGATGTGAAAATTTTGTTTCTGAATGGGATCATTGAGGAAGAGGTGTACATAGATAAGCCTGAAGGTTTCGAGATCTTCCACAACAAGTTGCATGTGTGCCACCTCAAAAGAGCGTTGTATGGGCTGAAGCAAGCACCCCGTGCTTGGTACACTCAGATAGACAGCTATTTCATCAGACTGGGCTTCACCAAAAGTGAAGCAGATGCAAACCTATGCCAAATTGTGGTGGAGGTTAAACCTTTAATCATTATTCTTTATGTTGATTATTTAATATTGACTGGTGATGAGAATTTGATACACTCATGCAAGGAGGATATTGCAAAGGAGTTTGAGATGAAGGATATGAGCCTCCTTCATTATTTCCTTGGATTGGAAATAAGGCAGCGAGATGGTAAAATTTTTTTGTCTCAAGGAGAGTATGCAAGGGAGATACTGGGTAAGTTTCACATGGAGGGATGCAAACCCATGGATATTACTCTTCTAGGAAACTGAAGGAAATAGGATGCTACTTTTGGAGAGGTAGTGGATTATATTGTCTATCAACAATTAGTGGGTTCGCTAATGTATCTAGTGAACACGAGGTCGGACATTTGCTATGCGATTAACCAGCTGAGTCAAGCTATCGTTAATACTACCAAACTCTTTTGGAAGGTGGGTATGCATGTGCTGAGATACCTGAGGGGCACATCAGAGTATGGTTTATGGTACAGACAGATGGATGGAGTGAAGTTGCATGGCTTCACGAATGTAGATTTGGCGGGCAGTCCATCGGATAGAAAGAGCACATCAGGGGGGATCTTTAGTATCGAGTCTATAGTTGTTTCTTGGTACAGCAAGAATCAGAGATCCATGGCACTCATTTCAGCGGAAGTGGAATACATGGAAACGAGTCAAGTTGCATGTGAGGCTATCTAGATGAGAAAATATTGGTTGGTTTGTTTGGTTCTCATATGGATCCGATAGTGATTCATTGTGATAATCAGAGTTGCATTAAACTCTCGATTAATCTTGTGTTTCATGATATATCTAAGAATATATATATATCAGGTACCACCATCTCATATATTGTGTGGATGGAGAATCATGTTGCTTCAGTACATTCCCACAGAAGATCAGGATGCAGATATTCTGACGAAGGTGCTCACCAGGAGAAAATTCGAATACGATAGAGACAGGATCGGGGTGAAGGATAATCCCTTTATTTTTGAGAGGAAGTGTTGAGATTCAACAAGAAGATCTTAGTGAAAATGACACACCTACACTAGGATGGAGCCTTAGGATATTTTTTGGTGTATGTCTATTTATAGATGTATGTGCAAATTCTATTTATAGATTGCATGTCTGTTTATAGATGCATGTCTACTATTATTATCCCTTAATATTAGTTGGACAATAAATTATATTCTATTCTAAATGAGCACTTGGAAATAGTTAACTGAAGTGGAAAATTAGTTAGCTAAAGGAATTTCAAGTTAAGTGGTTGGTTGGTGGGACATGCAAGTTGACTTAGTTGTAACTGAATGATTCGAAGTTGTAATAGAGTTGGAAGTGCAGTTATGCATGTTGTAAAGTAGTTTAACTCAATTAAGTGAGATAAACTCAATTGTGCTAGTTGTAGCTGAAGATACAATAGTGAGAGATCAAGTGAATTAATTATTAATTAATTCACAATCAGAAGTCTCACATGCAACTAAAGATTTACTATTATTAACTGCATGCATGTCAGATCTAGTGGAGACCCAGTTGAGTTCTAGGTGAAAGGGAAGTAAACTATCAATTGTGACATTATCTGGTTGCACACACGCAACCACACACACATTGGATGTGCCCATGAGGATTGAACAGTCAAGGCAGGAAAGGATTGCTATCAGCTAGGATTGAGCAGTGGAGGCAAGTTGTCTGGAGACAGTAAATTGGCTAACGAACTTGCCAATTTTTGTATGACATTGTGAGACAATTAGCTCATGTACCGAGAGCTCTTGGATTAGAGCTTTGTATGTAATTCTTTCATGATCCATGATATAATATACAATAGAAGATAGTGGGTTTTTTAGCTATAAGCTTTCCTCGGTAAATTATATGTGTTGTATGTGATTGATCTTTCTTCATGATATTGTAATTGGAAATTGTATTTTAAATTCCGCAAAGATTTGTAGAAGTGATTCTATTTTTAATAGTATCATATTGTTAGATCAGGAGAATCCAAGACATAATGTATTTTTTTTAATTTCTACAGCTATACCTAGGGAATGTCATTTTTCACATCTGCAGTTCACGGTAAGATGCTCTTTCCCCATAATGGAAAGATTGTCACTATCGATCAATTGACATATTACGAGTCGAAGTCTCAAACCTCCCTTGAGCCCATCACATATTCTGTTGGAATCACGATTATCGTTAGACCAAAATTTTTATGTGTTAGCCTTTGCCACAATTTCCAGAGCTAGGATCCACGAGAGGCAGTTAGACCATGTCATGAAACACACAGGGAGCATTGAACCCAATGTCCAACAATATCCCCCCCAATGCGAGCCAGGTGAGTTTCAAACTCAAGACCTGTCGCTCTAATACCAATTGTTGGAATCACGATTATCATTAGGCCAAACCCGCAAGTGTTAGTCTCTGCTACAATCACCAAAGTTAGAATCCACGAGAGGTAGTTAGACCATGTTGCGAAACACACAGGGAGCGTTGAACCCAATGTCCAACATATTTGGTAGGTGATAACCAATCACCCGCACCTCTTACCAGTGTTTCACCAGGAGTGTATAAAGATTCCACCTTACTTGGTTCATTCCCTAGTCCCCCCCTCTTATCATTGAGCCCAACTCATCGAGTGTTTTCATGTTGCAAGCATCTCAAGCTAGCCATAAGTGGCCTGGTTCGACTAGCCAGTAGCCAACGCCTTCGCAACCTGTTGTTGTTCACTTAACACAGCCTTTAGGACCATCTCCTCAAGGACCTTATCCTTCTTTTGGTGTCTCTCCCAACCTTTTTCAACCAGGAATGGTGCCCCCTATCCTTAACCATTTGGTAGCCATTCTGCTATTCTATTACCCTTCCAGTAAGATAACATTTTTAGCTTCCCCATCTGGAGTATTTTTGGTTCCTGTTATGGATACGTTGAGTCTGCCCAATTTGACCCTGGGGATCCCATTCTGTTATATTAATCCCCAAGAAAAAATTGCACCTATTCAACTCAAACATTATACTTCTTTGACCCCGGTTCAACCAATGGCCATGACCTCTCCCTTTGCTTCAGTGCCACAACCACCTCAACAGGAACCTGCTCCTATTGCAAAAGAAGGAAATTAAGGACAAGGCCCCCAAAATAGCTCCTGCTCCTCCTAAGCCTCCAAAGCAATCACCTCCATGAGCTTTGTGTGATGTTGTTGGGAATGACACCCATAACTTTCCTGAGATTTCTTGTCTCAAACCTATGGTCAACAAAACGTATCCTTAATCTAACATCTCGTAGGTCCATGTTACCTTACCTAATTCAACTAAGAAACTTATATCTTTGTGCATGAACCACCCCTATGCTTTGTAGTATATCTTGTTGGAATCATGATTGCCGTTAAACAAAAACCTGCAGGCCTTAGTCTCTGATACAATCGCCATATTTAGGATCCACGAGAGACAGTTAGTTTATGTCGCGAAACACATAGAGAGCATTGAACCCAATGTCCAACAATCGCCCCCCCAACACAAGTCGGGTGAGTTTCAAACTCGAGACATGTGGCTCTTATACCACTTGTTGGAATCATGATTATTGTTAGACCAAAACCTGTAGGCCTTAGTCTTCGCTACAATCGCCAGAGTTAGGATCCACGAGAGGCAGTTAGTCCATGTCGTGAAACACACGGGGAGCGTTGAACCCAATGTCCAACATTTCTTGTACCCCTCTACTTGTGATTTCCACTTCAGCAGAACCGAAGGACATTTTTGCACCCATTGTGATACCTCCCCCCGATGTTGAGATGACAAACTCTTCGATCGCTATTCTCTACCTATAGTCATCCATGAGCTTCATGGTGGAAGACCCCTCAGGGGCATCCCCTTTTGTTTCGGGAGAGCGCTGTGCAGCAAAGTAAGAGTCCTTCTTCGCCGGCTCCAAATCTGAGACCTGCAATCAGTCAAAGCACCCGTGTAATTTCTAATATAATAAGTATCCTATCAATTAAATCAATATACTACAAACATCTAGATTATACACATCTGAGCCATTCATATCATACTAAGTAAATATTGAAACAATAATGATAACATTAAGCATTGAATGGACAAAACGAACACAGTTCTATTGATTTTGAAAGAAGGAGGATTACAACCATCGGTTGTACCAAGCCCTCCTCAGTCTCCCAATCTCTCTTCTCTCTCTAGTGAAGAAGTCCAAGTCAACAAACTCTCTAGGAGCCTCTTTGACTCTTGGCCTTCACAATGTCACACTATTATCTATTCCACAAGTACATGCAAAAACTGGAGCAATCCTTCGACCTTCAATTAAGAGCCCTTAGCTCCTTCTTTAGGAGAGTAGCGTCATGTCTTTCTTTTTCCACTAGTTTGAAATGGAAAAAAAACTTAGATGTTTTCGATCTCCATGCTTTTCGCTCTTTGGAGTTCGTTACTTTCATGGCAAATGACCAATGAATCGGTGCTTCTCATACTTTCTTTGTGAATCGACCTTCGTGAGGGAAAGTCGAGATTCAAACTATTTTCTCTCGCGCTCTTTTCCCCAATTCAAACTCAAACACGTAATCGTTTTCCTTTTCAGGTAACAGAAAGGCCGCTTCTAATGCCATCAACGCGCCACCATCGCTCGCCCGCGTTATAACGTCTTGTTCGTTCTTACAGGCGTTACCATGGTAGAAATAGCTCAACTCAGGTCTTTGTACTCTCTTCCATATTTGTCTCTCTCCCCCTCCCAGGCCGATGAGGAGGTATTTTGACCTGTAACAGATGCCCCCTAAAGTGTGAGGTCAGAGACGAAGACGATGGCCGAAATACTTTATAACTTGTAGAGATAGAGAGATTGAAAGACTGAGGAAAACCTGAAACAACAACATATGTCAGAAAATATAGTATTTGCCTTGAGTCGAGCATTTCCCATGCTCAGTAGCTTAAACAACATGATTTCTCTAGAATAGAGATATGAAGAATCTGTCCACCAATAGGCACAATGTGGAAGTGTCTGTCATAATAGGATCAGGCTGAAGAAGCTGTCTCCATAAACAATATCGCATCTTGGGGAAGGGAACACAACTTTAATGGTGTAGCCTTTTGCCCCAAGGTCTTGACCGCCGATTCACTTAAACTGCATATTTCTCAACATGTGAATGAGGGATTTGTCATCGAACATGTGAGAAATCGTCTGATTACCAGTCAATAATGAAAACTGTTAACAGACGCGAAGGTGGCCACCAATAATGATGATGGTCCCTAAGATGCCCAGTACAATCTAGCGAGTGTGAATAAAAGGAGTTAAAGTCGAACACTCGTAGAATCATTCGACCAAGAGCCAATGATGAAGACCCTTGATCAAACACAAGACTACCTGCCACTGATGTCTGCAAGTATCTGGGTACTGATGTGTTTCTGGATCAACTTCCTAGATAAGGTGTTGAAGTCGATAGGAAGTGATCTGTTGAAAGGTAGGCACTGAGGCGTCCTACATCAGTCAACACGAAATGGAAACCAACTGATTTTGTTTATGATTTGAGATAAGGAAGAGTAAATGGGAACGTCAGACGACAAATAATTTCTGGCATAATGAACGGTTTGGTTGATAACAGGAGCAGTAGATAACGAGATCTACTTGAACAATAGAAGGCACTCTAACAGGGTACTAGGCAACTGAAGCGTGTTGAACACCAAATAGTGTTTTAGGATTTTACCGGTGTAAGGACACTGGGAAATGAAGGCTAATACTCATAGATGGTAGGGTTCGGCTAACTGCGAAAGAGTTTTCTGGGAAGTGCCATGTTCAAGAATTTTGCTGCCAAATCGACCTTTTTGAAAATGTAACAGAGGTAGTATCCATTTTGTCCAAATTTTTCCCCGTCTGATTAAGTTTAACGAGTCCAGATGAGTAAACTCGGTGAATTTTTCATGTTTAGAGAGTCTGAAAGATGTCAGGAAAGACAACTCTGTGCCCTGTAACCGATGAGATTTAACGAGTCCGTATGAGCAAACTCGGTGTGAATTTTCATGTTTAGAAAAAGAGTCCGAAAACCAATGAGGGGTCAAGAGGACCTCTTGATGTGGCTGATCCAGCAGTGGGATGAACGGCATCATGTCTTTCGGATTGGTGGCAACGAGCTTGCCATCGAAAAAGATGATGTTTACTTTTTGACCGGCTTGTCATGTCGTGGGGCGAGGCCCAATTTGACGGGGTGCAGAGCTGACCCTCGTTCCACTACTGATTTGATCCATGCACACTGCATACGTGGCACCCAGGTTGTGAGTAACCAGATACCTATTGCACAGGTGACTTTGAGACCCTTGCAGTCTATTCTATGGATGATCGTTCGCTTGGCAGGTGCCAAGAGTCAGCATGTGGCGACCAAGGCTCAGATGCTCCTAGCCTTGGATTGTATTCAGCCTCAGGTTTTCGACTGGTGTGACGGTGCGGTTCGTCGGGTCCGAGCAGAGCTTACTGCATGTAAGACCCGTACTCAAAGAGAGTTTGGGTACGGAAAGAGAAGGGCAACAATGGCGTTATAACGTTGCCCTTCGTACCCTCTAGGTCTGAGAGTTCATGTAAATTTTTCAGTCTAAAATTGTATTCCGGACGATTGTTAGGGTTCATTGTTTCGAAGCACAGGATTAGGGTTGATCCCGATAAGGTAAAAGCAATTATTGAATTTCCGGCACCACAATCCATCCGTCAACTCCAAAGCTTGCAGGGGAAGGCAAAATTTTTGCGTCGTTTCATCGTTAACTATGCTGAGATGACAAAAGGATTCATGCGATTATTGAAGAAAAGAACACTATACTTGTGGGATGACCAAGCTCAACGGTCATTTGATGCTTTAAAACATGCACTTGTTTCAGCCCCACTCCTTAGTGCCCCCGATTATTCACGCGACTTTCTCCTCTATCTGGCAGCATCACCATCCTCACTTGGAATGGTTTTGGTTCATGTACACGATGACGACAGCGAACATGTGATTTACTATTTATCAAAAGGTCTCATCGGACCTGAATTACGTTATTCACATGTGGAAAGACTCTCTCTGGCGGTAGTTTTCACCGTCACCCGGCTCCGACATTATATATTGCTGCGACAGACTACGGTGATTGCTTTGGAGAATCCCATGCGACATATCTTGTCTAGACAAATTATTGGAGGGAAATATTCCAAATGGATCGTCATCCTCCAACAATTTGATTTGGTGTTCACGGCTGCCAAAGCAAAGAAATCCCTTGTCTTCGCCGAATTACTATCGGACCTTCCCAGAATCGACCCGGCAGAGGTAACTCATGATCCATTCCCTGATGAATCTGTCTACTTGGTCGACTCTTCGGACCCTTGGTATGGAGACATCTTAGTCTACCTACAAACTCAACGCTTCCACCCAGCTCTCACGTCTGATGACCGTCATCGTATCCGCCACCAAGCAAAGCACTACCTCGTGCTAAACGATACACTATATCATCGTGGTGTTGATACTATTCTCCGACGTTGTCTCACTATCGATGAGGCAGAACGCGTTTTGAATGACTGCCACGCAGGGGCATGTGGTGGTCATCTTTCGGGCATAGCTACTGCCCAAAAAATCTTGCGCGCTGGTTACTGGTGGCCCACTTTGTTTAAAGATTGCATTGCAGCAGTCCAGAAATGCCATCCATGTCAAATTTTCACAAAGAAAATGCACGCACATCCTGCCCCCCTTCACCCGGTTATCTCCGTCGGTCCTTTCGCTAAATGGGGAATTGACTTCGTCACCTGCAATCCCGCTTCGGAAAATGGACACAACTACATCGTGGTTGCGGTCGATTATTTTACGAAATGGGCTGAAGCCCTTCCCACTTTTAAGGCCGATGGCGAAACTGCCACTCTCTTCCTGTTTAATCAGGTTATCTGTCGGTTCGGCGTACCCCTATCGATTGTCACAGATCATGGATATCACTTTCAAAATCATATGATGACCGAATTAATATCCATGCTAGGTTTCCGACAAGATCAATCTTCGTCTTATTATCCTCAAGCTAATGGTCAAGTAGAAGTCGTAAATGGCGTTCTCAAAACCATGATTCGTCGATTGGTCGGAAACCATAAAACCACATGGCATCGAAAGTTATATTCTGCGTTATGGGCATACCGAACGTCAGTTAAAACTGCCACAGGCTTTACACCTTTCCAACTTGCTTTCGGCCTGGAAGCAGTACTTCCAATCGAGTGCGAAATCCCATCACTCAAACTCGCCATTGAGCTCCTGCCTGGCACCACCACCACAGAAGAGCGCTTGCTCTCGCTCAATCATTTGGACGAAACTTGTCGAGATGCTACATTAGCACTCGAAACTCACCAGTGCCGAGTTAAAGCTCAATACGACAAATCTTTCAAGCCTCGTTCTTTCCAAGAGGGCGATCTTGTTCTACTTTATGATAAAAAACACGACCTCTTGGGGGCAGGAACACTCCAACCATTGTGGCTCGGTCCTTACATCGTTACTAAAGCCCTCTCAAAAGGAGCTTACGAACTACAAGACTGTAATGGAATTCCACTCGAGGAGCCCCGCAACGGGCTCTATCTGAAGAAGTATTTTGCCTAGTTTCGCACTAGGCATATGCTTTGTAATTTTATGTATATAAGTTTTGCCTATTTTTATTTTGATGCTTCTGGATTATTTGTTTGGTTTAAGGTTTTTTTCTCATGTAATCTTTTTCTTTCGCACAGATGTCATCACATTCATTATCATACGTCGGGTATGCAGACGGTGCTAGTCGTCACACTAGACACATTGCTTCAGCTGCTTGGGTTCTTTATACTCCTGAGTCGAACCTTCTTGGTTCCGGGGGGATCTTCCTGGGTAACGCCACCAACAATGTTGCCGAGTACATTTCAGTGATCCAACTCCTCACGGAAGCGGCATCTCGTGACATCTCTGATTTAGTGGTCAGGTTAGATTCCCAACTCATCATTATGCAGTTAAACAATCATTACCGTGTCTGCCACCCTGTGTTGTTACGTTATTTTTTACGAGTGCGACTTTTAGAACGTCAATTTCAAACAATCACATTTGAACACGTTCCTAGAGAATTTAATGCATTAGCCGATTCTTTGGCAAATTATGTGTTAGATTGGCATTTGTCACATTTATTGTAAAAGATTTACTCATGAGTACGTATATTTTTATCCCATCAAAAAATGCATAAAAATTTAAAAACACAAAATCACCAAAAATATATATATATATATATATATATATATACATATGTCATGTCCAGTACACAATAAACATCAAAAAGAAAAAATCTCCCAAAACTTGGGGTGTTTTACAAAATTTGGCTACACTAAGCCATGCTCTGACACTAATACATCTACTCCACCAGCTAAGCCTGATGCTCATAATAGCATACAACTGCTCTAGCTATCCTCCTCAGAGGAACTAGGTATCTCTCCGGCACACCCACAGTATGCCGCTGCAGACGAACTGGAACCTCCCGCATAGGAAGCGGCGGTATACCCATACGCAGACCCTCCAGGTTCCTAGAGAGTTCATGTAAAATTTGGGTATCATCGTCGTCGCCGGCTTCCGCATCCTCTACAGGTACGCCAGCCCCGGGTAGCTGCAATCCTCGCCGTGCATAGCGAGGGGCCCCAGCTGGACGAACAGGTGCCACATCTGTGTCAAGCAAGCAAAAGTTTCATGTCAAAACTAAATTTTCACCCCTTTCTAAACAAAAAAAAAATTAAAAAATAAAAAATAAAATAATAAAAATTTACATAAACATTCAAAAGCTAAAAACAAAAAACTTCTTTGAAAAGCACTGATCATTTTTTCTTACCATCGGGCCCCCACTGGGTGCCAGGGGACAAGACTAACTCGGGATCGCCTGTGAAGTTCATCCCTGCATAGGGATAATCCTCAATCATGATGATCTGAGAGTCCAGCCAATCAAAAAATCCATCATCAAAACAGTGACGGACGGGACCCTCTCCAGTCCGTGGAAGCAAAGTGGCCCACCGAGCCTGCCTCGGCTCGCGTGGACCCAATGGCGCTATAGGGATCCTGGGCCTCATCAGTGGTATCCGCTCCAGTATGAAAGAAACAATCAGTGTTCCGTACCCAAACTCTCTTTGAGTACGGGTCTTACATGCAATAAGCTTTGCTCGGACCCGACGAACCACACCGTCACACCAGTCGAAAACCTGAGGCTGCATACAATCCAAGGCTAGGAGCATCTGAGCCTTGGTCGCCACATGCTGACACTTGGCACCTACCAAGTGAACAATCATCCATAGAATAGACCGCAAGGGTCTCAAAGTCACCTGTGAAATAGGTATCCGGTTACTCACAGCCTGGGTGCCACGTATGCAGTGCCCATGGATCAAATCAGTAGTGGAACGAGGGTCAGCTCTGGACCCCGTCAAATTGGGCCTCGCCCCACGACATGACAAGCCGGTCAAAAAGTAAACATCATCTTTTTCGATGGCGAGCTCGTTGCCACCAATCCGAAAGACATGATGTCGTTCGTCCCACTGCTGGATCAGCCACCTCAGGAGGTCCTCTTGACCCCTCATCAGTTCTAAATGAGCATACTTAAGCAATCCGCACCTCCGGAGAGCCATTAAACTTGCCGCATCCGTCACCATCTCTCATTCTTTCCGCTCATGCTCTCTCTCTCGCCAGATACTCATGATTAACAGCCGAACACCTGCAAATGCAACATTTCCAACCAATTAAAATTTGCCTGGACCACTTCAAAAATGGAAAATTTGAATTGTTAGAAAGCATGTTGCACCTAACGCGGGCACTAATACAAAATAGAGCATTCTAACACGCACTTCCCTCACGGGTTATGCGTTCAACGCGGCTGTTGTACTCCTGACCCGCGTTAGGCGCAAATATTTTTTCTAGGGCCTCAAAATTTCCTAATTTTGAACCAGCAAAAACTAAAAAATTGGCAATTAAATGATAACAGGAGGTTCTAGCTCTTACCTGGATCTCGCGGAATAGAAGTCTGTTTCCCGGATTGACCGTAATCGTCAACTGAAATTTTCACCCCTTTTCCACTCCAGAGCTTCTTCAAAGCACTCAAAACAGTGAAAATGAATGTCTTCTGACCTTCTTATAGCAAATTCTAGGGCATGAATCTCTTAAGTCAGTCAGCAAAGTCGTGATTCCTCGTTGTACACATGTCGCAACTCTCGAGATTTGGTACTGATGATTCTAATAAGGGATCAAGATTTATGTGTAGACATACTCATGTTTTATCGAGCATTCTTTTTATGGTATTTTTCTTGCTCGTTAATCCGAAAAACCTCGAGTTCTCTTCTTCGGGCTCGTTAAACTTATACGAAGTTGGCATCGAGCGTTCTTTTTTGGTCTTTTCTTGCTCGTTAATCCAAAAAACCTAGAGTTTTCTTCTTCAGACTCATTAAAACTATGGAGAAGTACTGAGCATTCTTTTTAGGAATCTTTTTCTCGCTCATAAAACCGAAAAAATCTCGAGTCACCTTTTTCAGGCTCGTTAAACTATTGAGACAGAGAACAAGGAGCCATTCTTTTCCTATTTTTCAAAGCTCTTTAAACAGAAAAAGTAAATCGAGTTTTCTCCGCGTGACTCATTAAAATTTCACGGAGGTACCGAGTTTTCTTTGTTGGACTCGTTAAAATTTCACAAAGAATAATTGAGTTTACTTCGTCTCCTCGTACTCATAACAAAATGAGGTAGACGTCCATTGAACATAGATTTCTCACTTTTCCGGATTCCATGGACTAACTTACGGAAAATGAACTATTTCGGGCTTACTATTACCCCTTTTCCGTGCCCGGTTATCAAGACATGACAAAGGTACCCCAATGGAGTCGTCTTTTACGACATTTTTCAGACTCTCTAAACATGAAAAATTCACCGAGTTTACTCGTCTGGACTCGTTAAACCTAATCAGACAGGACATGGAGTTGTCTTTTATGACATTTTTTAGACTCTCTAAACATGAAAAATTCACCGAGTTTGCTCATCTGGACTCGTTAAATCTAATCATATGGGGCACAGAGTTGTCTTTCCTGACATTTTTCAGACTCTCTAAACATGAAAAATTCACCGAGTTTACTCGTCTGGACTCGTTAAACTTAATCAGATGGGGAAAAATTTGGACAAAATGGATATTACCTCTGTTACATTTTCAAAAAGGTTGATTTGGCAGCAAAATTCTTGAACATGGCACTTCCCAGAAAACTCTTTCGCAGTTAGCCGAACCCTACCATCTATGAGTATTAGCCTTCATTTCCTAGTGTCCCTGCACCGGTAAAATCCTAACACACTCTTTGGTGTTCAACACGCTTTAGCTGCCTAGTACCCTGCTAGAGTGCCTTCTATTGTTCAAGCAGATCTCGTTATCTACTGCTCCTGTTATCAACCAAACCGTTCATTATGCCATAAATTATTTGTCGTCTGACGTTCCCATTTACTCTTCCTTATCTCAAATCATAAACAAAATCAGTTGGTTTCCATTTCGTGTTGACTGATGTAGGACGCCTCAGTGCCTACCTTTCAACAGATCACTTCCTATCGACTTCAACGCCTTATCTAGGAAGTTGATCCAGAAACCCATCAGTACCCAGATACTTGCAGACATCAGTGGCAGGTAGTCTTGTGTTTGATCAAGGGTCTTCATCATTGGCTCTTGGTCGAATGATTCTACGATTGTTCGACTTCAACTCCTTTTATTCACACTCGCTAGATTGTACTGGGCATCTTAGGGACCATCATCATTATCGGTGGCCACCTTCGCGTCTGTTAACAGTTTTCATTATTGACTGGTAATTAGACGATTTCTCACATGTTCGACGACAACTCCCTCATTCACATGTTGAGAAATATGCAGTTTAAGTGAATCGGCGGTCAAGACCTTGGGGCAAAAGGCTACACCATTAAAGTTGTGTTCCCTTCCCCAAGCTGCGATATTGTTTATGGAGATAGCTTTTTTAGCCTGATCCTGTTATGATAGACACTTCCACATTGTGCCTATTGGTGGACGGATTCTTCATATCTCTATTCTAGAGAAATCATGTTGTTTAAAGCTACTGAGCATGGGACATGCCCGACTCTAGGCAAATACTATATTTTCTGACATATGTTGTTGTTTCAGGTTTTCCTAAGTCTTTCAATCTCTCTATCTCTACAAATTATAAAGTATTTCGGCCATCGTCTTCGTCTCTGACCTCACACTTTAGGGGGCATCTGTTACAGGTCAAAATACCTCCTCATCAGCTCAGAGGGGAAGACAAATATGGAAGAAGTACAAAGACCTAAGTTAAACCTATTTCTACCATGGTAATGCCTATGTAGAACAGAACAAGAGCGTTATAACGCAGGCAAGCAGTGCATTGGCCGCGTTAGTGACTAGGGAAACGCTCTGTTTACACTGAAGGGAAGCGTTACCCGTGTTTTAAGTTTGAATTGGGAAAAGAGCGCGGAAAATGATTTGAATCTCCAAACTTTCCCTCACAAAGTCGGTTCACAAAGGAAACTGCGAAGCACCAAGATTCATTATTGAGGTGTTGCCATGAGAGTGAACTCCAAAAGAGTAACATGGGGGATCAAAGAAACATCTAAGTTTTTTCCATTCCAAACTAGTGGAAAGAGAAGGGCAACAATGGCTTTCTCCCTCTCCTATAAGAAGGAGTTGAAGGCTCTTAATTGAAGGTCGAAAGATTGCTCAAGGTTCTTGTATACTTCTGGAATAGAGAATAGTGTGACATTGTGAAGGCCAAGAGTCAAAGAGGCTCCTTCTTATAGAAGAGGGAGAAAGCCATTGTTGCCCTTCTCTTTCCACTAGTTTGGAATGGAAAAAACTTAGATGTTTCTTTGATCTCCATGCTTTTGCCTCTTTTGGAGTTCAGTCTTCTCTGGCAATGACCAATAATGAACTGGTCCTTCTGCAATTTCCT